>JAAEAF010003676.1:0-96264 GCA_011037195.1 Triatoma infestans | reverse complement strand
AGTAGCACGGGAACTAGTCCAAATGAAGGGTACCTGTCTGGCAGTACACCAAGCTCGTTACCCACATTTCAGCACCCTTCACATTCCCTTCTCAAAGAAAACAATTTTACTCATCAAGTCTACCATAAGTACCACTCAAGATGTTTAAAAGGTATGGTCCAATGAATAATCTAATCTAATGTAATCTAGAACTCGGGGCTTCCATAAGGAATTTCAGCACTTTGCCCACGACTGGGGCCCATTGTGCACCCTGTAAGGCACCTCACATCAGCCTTGTATCATTAAAAAAATATCGCCAGGGTTGTTCAAATGAGATTTCTTGATCCCGGATTTGGTACTAAATTTCAGGAATCGTCTTTGAGCCTTAATATATTGCACTCTCTTAAGAAGGTGAGAAACGGTGTCTCATCCTTCTGGCTGGAGACCCATCTACTGTGTAGGTGCTTCCTTAAGAGGGGGAGTGTTCGTTCACTGCGACCATCTAGTGATCTATTGTGCTCCGTCTCTGGTACCATAGGAGAGCTTGCCCCTCATTATAGCTCCCCCTCAAGTTGAGCTCCCCTTTTCTTAATCCAGTATCTTGGAGGGGTTGCTCCTCTGGATGATAGCGCGCAGTCGGTGAAGACATGTATTGAAGTTTCCTCCATCTCCACACAGAATCTGCATGTGCTATCATCCTTTTAGGCCCAGCTTCCTCAGGTGTCCCCTGAAATTTGCCCCGCAATAATACGGATCTTATTCTTGACTCAGACTGTTGCAGGCGGCCTTCGACCCTTTCCTGGTTATAACCTCCCAGACAGATCTTGGCCAACCTCAGTTCCTGGGAGAATGTTCCAGAGGCGTACTCTTTCCGCTCACCTCCTCTTTTTTGAGTTACTCCAAGAGTAGGTGGGTCGCTGATTTCGCAAAAGGGCTCAGGCCCCAAGAGAGGAGGAGAAGCAGCGCCTTCTTTTGCCAGGGTGCCCGCACTCCCAGAATAGGGTAACTTTATTCGTTCTGCCTAGGTCATTTAAGCTTACCTAGGCATTCCCAAACTATTTTTTAGACCTGATAACACAAGAGCTCAGTACTTTAATGGCAGCCTGACTGTCGGATTAGGATAACAATATTTCTTGATTCCGATATCCCCTATTTAGGTTTAAACTAAACGCAACCTTCTAGTTGCGTGAATTTCCACCAGGAAGATGCTGGGGAAACATACCTATGGGTTCCGGAGGGACTTACTAATACTGTACAGGGCGTATCCCTTGCTCTACTCCTTTTTCTTCGTATTTTGCTTCGAAGAGAAGTTTCTAACAAAGCTGTATTTCTTAATCATACTAAAAGTAAAGTAATGCCTATTTTTTCAGGCGGGCTTAACGTTCAACTACCAAATTAGGTGTCGTGGACGGGGGCGGAAGCACCTACTTTACTATTAACATTTTTTTAAACAAATATAAAATTTAGTTATACGCTGGACTCGAACTGGGGTCCTCCCACTTACAAGTCCATGCTCATAACCAATACACCAACACCCGCCCCACTTAATCATACTATTCCTAGGAAGGTTCCAGGGGCGAAGGAGACAGCAGAAGGGAACATCTGTTCCCTAGAGCCTACCCCATGTCTCTCCCCCGCGCCCTCTCTAGAGATTCTGTGGAGATAGCTTATATATTAAAGCTAGAGACCTTTTTCTCTACCATAAATTGTGGTTGTAGCCTTAACCTATACACTGAGGCAAAGACTTCTTTCTAGTATTTAGTGAAGCCTTAGACCAGGGATGGCCCAACTCTGTGGCACACTGAACCACAGAGAAAAGGGGGGAAAAACAGAACTCCGGGAAAGCCAACGTGTTGTAACAAGACTTGCTACAACATGCATCTTGAGTAGCCTATCCATAGCAGATTAGGTCGCTATTTTGTTTTTGTTTTTAATACTCCATTTTTTATTTTGTTACAGAACGTAAACTTTTAGGATCTGGTCAATCTCAAGAAATGAATACATTGTTCAGATTTTGGTCATTCTTTTTGAGACAACATTTCAATCAGACTATGTATAAAGAATTTAAGACATTAGCCTTAGAAGATGCAAAACTAGGTTTTAGGTAAGTCATAAGAGTGTTTATTAGTTTTATCCCATATAAATGGATTATCGGCCATCTTTAAAGTAACCCCAATGCGAAACCTTTCTATGCCCTCTTGATCCCTTTTACATGTTTTGGGGCCCCCAAAATACGAAAAAAAAGATGTTTTTAGCGAATGGTCTGTATGGGTTAACAGAATATCTCAAAAACGGAAAGTCGTAGGGCACTATCGAACCCGAAGATTTCCGGGCAAAATCCATCAACCCCGAAGTGCGACTTTACTGAATAGTTTTTTTTATACATTAATTAATTTAATTTTTTATTAGCCTATCTGTAAATCAGATGAGTTTAATAACTTGTCCCCCTCCCACACAGTTTTGGGAAACTACCGTATCTTAATTATCTATACAATTTTTTTTTTTAATTTTCAGGTACGGTTTGGAGTGTTTATTCAGATACTATAGTTATGGACTCGAGAAAGTATTTAGGCCCCAGCTCTACCAGGATTTCCAACAAGAAACAATTAACGATTATGAGAATGGTGGGTTGCCTTAAAAATAGGCATCAAATGGTAGAAATATATTGCATTCAATTAACAAAGTTCCATTAAAATAGCCTTTAAGTATGACGAATTATTGCGGTCAGAACTGACCAACTTACTAAAATTCCGTAAAAACTACGAATTTGTTATTAATTTTGCCCTAATATTTAAATATGACCCAGGTTATATACTAGAATTAGGCTAAAGTTGCATTAAAATAGCCTTATTTGTCTGTGGGGAAGGACCAAACTCTACGCTATCCAAAGCCTCACTGGGCCCGTATAGCTACCCCAAGAAAAACAACAAACCAGGTCTAGAACAAAAATCCAGACCCGGATCTAATCCATCTAAGATTCACCGCAGTCCAAATAAATCCTTATAGGTAGCCATGGGGATTGGATCAATCCCCAGACTAAACCTAATAATCCTGTGATCAGAAATAGAAGCCTCCGAACTTACCCTCCAACCTCTAATCAGTTTACTAATATTCCTAGAAGCAAGAGTAATATCAATAACTTGTTTTCTAATCCTGGTTACAAACGTGGGTTCAGAACCCCAATTTACAACATCCAGCTCAGTACCCATCAAGAAGTACATGACAGCACGACGCCCTAGTATTGAAGTCGCTGCTACCCCAGACAACAGTATGACATTTGCATCACAACCTATAATTATAGGTTTGTAGCTGGACTCCCTAAACCGTACCAAATCTACTAATTCCTAATGGAGGAGGAGAGGGATGATCATAGGGGAAATAGGCCGAGGCCACCACCACATCAAAACATCGGCCACCAATCCCCAGAGCCACCCTCACCTCCACCAGATCCCTAGAGCAAAACTGTCTGAGCAGAACGGCGCCTACATCTCTACTAACGCAAATACATGCTCTAGGAGTGCCCCCAACATCCGCAACAAGCAGCCTGCCATTGACCGCACTCAAACCTCGAACCAATCCTTTATAAGCATAGGGTTCTTGGATAAGTGTAAAATATGTATGCAACCCAGCAGTAGAGCGGCACAAATTAGCCGTTGCATCTTTGCTTTGCTGCAAGTTAACCTGAACCATTTCTACTCTGTCAATCATAGTGATAAGTCAACTAATGGAAGAAATGGAACTTCTGACATGATAGCCGGCAGTAACAAAAATAAATAAATAATAAAAGTAAATAAATAAAAATAAAAATACCTGCCTTACATATCTCTCCTTTTTCGTTTGACCAAGTTTCAGAAATCGCCGCAGGGGAACAAGTCCTCCGCGGCTCCTCCTGACACGTTCTTCTCCAGAAGCAAGCCTTCCCTGTCTCTGGATATTTTTCCAGATTCCCACCCATTAGTGCATCCAGGCTCTGATTACCCGACTCTGGAAGTACAGAGGAATTACCCCCACCACCGGCGGCCCTCTCCTCTAAGACGAATTTAAAATTAAAAACATATATTCAATAAAATTAAAAATTCATCTCCAGAGCTCTCCACCCTCCACGGAGCCTCACAATTTGGGACGCTTTGAAGAAGCGCCAGAGCTACCCTAGAGATATAGCGCCCAGGGATTGTGAGCCATGGCCCACAATACCCGGGAGCTCACCCATGCGTTCTTTACGCTAGCCGATTGACCAGAGCTGGGTTAGGCTCTGGCCGCCTGTTTAGTGGAGTCAGGAACCAAAGTGGTGTGTTGGACTGCAAGGCACGCCGAGGGAACTTGCCTCCAGCGAGAACCTGCGTCCTCAACCACCAGGACTTCCCTTCCCCACAACACAGATATCCATTAACAGCAAACATGTGGTTGGCACCAGCACGTGCCACTGGCGTGTAGAAATGTAATTGTGTAGGTGTACGATGTTAAGGCGTTTAGGTGTAAGTGATGCAGCATGAACCCCACAGAGGCTCCGCAGCAAAAGAATTCGCTGCAAGAGATTCAGGCCGCACATAAATTATGGCGACCTAAACAGAGGGCAGAAAAGTTTCTACCAACTCACACTCCTGACGGGGCACCGCTGCACTTGTTAGTCTGTAATTCTAGCTGAGGTACGTGGGAGTACTAAGTTCCCAAATAGCCCGAAGGCTACCCTCTGCGTTCGCCCACCAGCTTGGACATCCACGCTTCCACAAAAATGGAGCGAAGATGTTTCCAAAGCCGCGACGAGCACGCGCTGGTTGGACTTGAATGAGGTTCCGCGACAGAATATCCGTCTCTAGAAACATAGGGAAGTTTCACCCTATGTGAGTAAAAATACTCCCTCAAACCATTTGGCTCCATTAAAATAGCCTTAAGTATGACAGGAATTACGGCAGTCAGAACTGACAAACTTACTGACAAAAAATTCAGTAAAAACTATTAGTTAATATTAATTTTGCCGCGACGAGCACGCGCTGGTTGGACTTGAATGAGGTTCCGCGACAGAATATCCGTCTCTAGAAACATAGGGAAGTTTCACCCTATGTGAGTAAAAATACTCCCTCAAACCATTTGGCTCCATTAAAATAGCCTTAAGTATGACAGGAATTACGGCAGTCAGAACTGACAAACTTACTAAAAATTCAGTAAAAACTATTAGTTAATATTAATTTTGCCGCGACGAGCACGCGCTGGTTGGACTTGAATGAGGTTCCGCGACAGAATATCCGTCTCCAGAAACATAGGGAAGTTTCACCGATGGAGTAAAAATACTCCCTCAAACCATTTGGCTCCATTAAAATAGCCTTAAGTATGACAGGAATTACGGCAGTCAGAACTGACAAACTTACTAAAAATTCAGTAAAAACTATTAGTTAATATTAATTTTGCCGCGACGAGCACGCGCTGGTTGGACTTGAATGAGGTTCCGCGACAGAATATCCGTCTCTAGAAACATAGGGAAGTTTCACCCTATGTGAGTAAAAATACTCCCTCAAACCATTTGGCTCCATTAAAATAGCCTTAAGTATGACAGGAATTACGGCAGTCAGAACTGACAAACTTACTAAACATTCAGTAAAAACTACTAGTTAATATTAATTTTGCCCTAATATTTAAATATGACGCAGGCTATATACTAGGGAATAGGCTAAAGTTATATTAAAATAGCCTTAAGTATGATAGGAGTTATTGCAGTCCAGAACTGACAAACTTATTAAAAATTCAGTAAAAACTACTATTTGTCATTAATTTTGCCCTAATATTTAAATATGACCAAGCTATATACTAGGAATTGGCTAAAGTTACATTAAAATAGCCTTAAGTATGGACAGAGTTATTGCAGTCCAGAACTGACAAACTTACTAAAAATTCAGTAAAAACTATTAGTTATTATTAATTTTGCCTTAATATTTAAATATGACTAAGCTATATACTAGGAATAGGCTAAAGTTGCCTTAAAATAGCCTTAAGTATGATAAAGAGTTATTGCAGTCCAGAACTGACAAACTTTAATTAATTTTCAGGCCAACTGTACGGGTTAGAGAAATTCTGGGCATTCCTCAAATATTACAAACACAGTTCAAAGTTAACAGTTGATTCCAAATTAAGAAAGTATCTTTCTCGGTTTAAGAGTATAGAAGATTTTCGAGTTTGTGATGTAAGTATTAATGGATTAATCTTTGGGATTTATGGGATTATATATTTCTATATATACTTTATATATGGGATTATATATATATGTTTCATTTTAGGATAATGAAGAAAAAGGTGCATGCGGACGATTAGCTTCTGAAAAACGGCGTGGTCGATGTGTTAGCGAATCCGAAACGGCTGATAAGGAGAAATTCCTTCATATAAGATCCAGAACTGGTTCAATTGGTTCACCAAGAATGACAAGACATAGAAATGATTCCATACCAACAAGTAAATATTAATTTTTATATCTCTACAATTTTTGATTCCCTTTAACACCCCCCCCCCCACAGGATATGGACCAAAACATTTTTGGGAGAAATCCATAAAAGATTAAATTTAATTCCCTACAATTTTGTTTCCTACAGAATTATGCAATCATCTTAGCCGAGATTTTTTTCAACCCAACTCAACTATGGTTCTACGTCTTCCGTGTAGGGAGGGACCTTGGCCTCCGTCAGTGTCTGACCCCAAAGCTTCCTACCAATCCGGCTTGTTTTCTTGCTTGAGGATTCTCTTTTAATCACCTACGACAAGCAGAGAATTAGATTGCATAGATTAACAGAAGGGGATTAACATTGCGACCTACCTTAACAGGTCTGGTCTATTGTGGATCCCCTAAGTTTTCAGCAAAACTGAAAGTGGCTTCTTCGGGATTGCTTATACCCCCACTTGAAGAAACCTTGTCCCCATCAAGATCATCTCAAGGGGTGTTTCCTTCTAGACCTTGCAGAATCGGCACAGCACGTTGCCTACAATTGGTGCAAGTGCCTATTCAGCTTACAATACCTTGTTAGTAGATCCACTATTAGCCTTATGTCCCTTCAGCTATGACTCAGTAGGTCCGTGGCATATGTTTCTAAATGAAGAGACCTGCCTCTACCTTGGTGTTCTTTCCCACCATTGCAGAGCTATTTTTCTATCCAGCCTTTGATAGAAGTTTGAATTAGGCTCCTGGACAACCCGCAGAAGGGTTCGAGGCCTATGAAGATAAACTTCAGGCCCCTTTCTCGCTAGGGCGTCCCAACCCACCTCGGTTAGATAGGGCAGTTAAGCGGTCCCACATCAGGCTTGAGACTATTTGGTGTGAAGAAAGTGCCTTCAAAGCTGCTTGGCTATCGAAGTATATGGCCACTCACCTAAATCCTTGCCTTAAAAATCTCCTTAGTGCACTGTTTGTAACGCCACTACTTTTGCCTTGATCTTAAACTTTGCCTATCACCTCTGTTCGTTAAGACAATTCTAGAAGTTCCTCTCAAAATGAAACTTAGGAAAACCCATCCTGTCAGTTGGCATGACCAACTAAAATGGTCAGTCCGCCTTAATTTCCTCGATCAACCTCCCATATCATGCCTAGAAATGATGGGGTGGTGACCCCCTACAGGTATAAGCAAAGAATACTGCGAATATTTATACCCCATCCACAGGGAAGTAGGGGGAACGAGGTCTTAACTAAGATATGAACCAAAAAAAATTTTGTTTAAACCCCTCCCCCTTTTTTTATTTAATTCTAATATATTTTTTTTCGTTTTGCAGATCATGAGCATACGAAGAATCAGTCAAGATCTAGAAATAATTCTTTTTATGACCCACAATAATATATAGATGGAAAGAAAATTTTGATTATTGATTGATTTTTTTTGGTGGTGCACAAAAAGAATAAGAAAAAAAGAAAATATCAAATTTGGAAGATACCAATTTTTGAAAAAAAAAAATCAATATGGAGTCCGTGATTTAATTTAAGACTGGAAAAAAAATGATTTTATCAATTATGGAAGAAAAAAAAAAAAAAAAATTTGAAAATTATTTTTAATTTAATTTTTTTTATTTTATTTTTGTTTTTTTTTTTATTTAATGAAGTGATCTTTGAAATAGAACTTTTATGTAAACTCGTCTAAACATGCAAAAACAATACTATGTGTTCTTTGGATTGAGACCATAAATTGTGGATGTTTCTTTTGCTCCGTATCCTACTTTTTCCAGGATAGTCTTGATTTTTGAGTTGTATAGCCACACTAGCTTAAGAGAGATGCCATTAAAGATGGCTGTTAAAAAAATGTAGGAGCGTGGACGTAAACTTCTTCCCCCTGTCTCCACTTCCCTCTCTTTCTATTTTCTGTTTTTAACTTTCTCTTCTCACACCCTTTTTTGTTTTCTAGTGAGGTTATGTCACTTAATTTCACATCCATTTTGAGGGGGGGCGTAGTGGTTAAATGGCCCGCTAGTGTTGGTAATAAAACTCATTCCAATAACTAAACACTGGAACAAGTCAATATTGAAAAAACACTTTTTGAGTTTGTGGACTTTTAAGACTGCGTCCAATGGTTTGCTAATAAAGAGCGACGACGTTTCGCCTATATCCTGAAAGAAGAAGAAGAAGCTCACTGCAACATAGGCGAAACGTTGGATTTTTTTTTTTTTTAGCAAAAACCATTGACCGCTGTTTCAATCCGAAAACTCCCACGTGGTTTTTGCGGAAACCTTATAAGAAAGATCAAGTGTCTCAATATTGATAGTAAAATGTCCACCTTTGCTGAACATGATCTCAACCTAAAATTGACCCCCTCCATCTTAGTTGGTGTTTTTTTTGTTTTTTTTTTTTGCATGACAATACCCATGCGGTAGCCATGTTTTTTCAGCACATGATTATGGTTATGTTTCAAACTGTGCATTATTTTTTTCTTGGTTTTTTGTTTATTCAAATTTTATTTTATTTCCTTTCACTGCCATTTTTTTAAAGATCACTGTAGTAGTAAAAGAAAAAAAATTTTTTTTTAATTCCAAAAAAAAAAATTAATAAATTGTTCCTTGCAAGGACGCATTATGTTTTTAGTGTTTGGACTATATTTTTGAGAGAGAAAAAGAAATGATGTACCGTTTTTTAATTTTTAATTACTATTTTTAAATTTTAAGATAATTCAAGTATGGCAGCTCAATTTTTTTTTTTTAAATTTTTTTTTTTCTTGGTAGAATGTTTGAATTTTTGAATGTATTTTTGTTTTGAACTATAAAAACTCCTAAAAAAAAATTATTTGCTTTTCTCAATTTTTTTTTTTTAATCCATCCCCCAAGCTAGGATTAAGCTAGATCTAAAATATTAGCATCAAAGTTGGCTTCCATTTTGTGTTGTGTGGATTGACAAAATGGTGGTTGTTTGCTTAGCTTTGGACGATCTATGGCTCCCCGGTTAAAAAAAAAAAACTGAATGACTTGGAGTTGCCGCCATATTATGCTGATCTGTTCTAAAGCTTTTTTTATATATTTTTTTAGCTGTTTTTCATTCAAAAGGATTTATATCCTGTTCAGTTTAGAGTAATGCTTGTCAACCTGGTCCTTACCCCTCCCCATTAGTGCGCGATTTCTGGCCAACGGTGGGAATGGAAGGTTCCTATATTCCCCCCCCCCCCCCAATAATTTCTTGAATCTATCTAATACATTCATAGCAAACGGTTTGACATCAAGAGAGGAGATTAAATAAAATGGTCGTTCGTGTACTAAAAGGTTGACGGGACCCCCCGTGTTTTTTTTTAGACCTTAACCATTTTTGGCTGTTTTTTATTTCTTTTTTTGTTTTTGACTATTTTACTAAAGCACTTAAATTTAGGGAGACTTACTTAATGGTTACGCCATGATAAGTTACTTTTTTCAATCTTAATTTGCCACACACACATTTTTTTTTTTTGTCTGCTTGTATATATATCGCTTAGCGTTGTATCTTAATAAAAATTGCTTAGTGCCTCAATCATTCCCAAAAAATAAACTCCTCTGGCCATTGCTATACAAACATTTCATTATAATTTTAAGGCCTCAACGATTTGAATATCATTTTTTTTATATATAATACCTGCCGCCATATTAAGCTGCATTATTCCCCAGAGTTCATGCTAACAAAAAAAATTATCCCAGTGCTTTCCCTTTTTTCTCCCAGTGCCTCCTGGCTAGACCTGGGGAGGTTCTAAATATTGTTACGAGCTACGGCCATATTAAGCTGCTTTGATGTTCCCAGAGTTTTTATCACAATTTTATCCCAGTGCTTTTTGTGTGGCTAGTCCTAAGACTGCTTAAAAAAAGAATTATAGCTTCATTCCACTGTTTTTTTTTTTTTTTTAGGAGTTTTGAAGTGCTTAATTTAAATAAGCCTTAATTTGTTCATTATTTTAGTGATATTATAAATATTAAATAAAAATAAAAATATTGAAAAAAAATAATTTAATTTAAAAAAGTGAAAAAATAAAACATTATTAAGGAATTAAAAAAAAAAATGATGTAAATTGTCTTATTTATGTTAAGCCTAATATTTTTTGTCTTTTGTCTGTTGCCATATGATTTTTTTTTATTATAATATTATTATATATATGTCAGTATGCCATAAATATTTAGGCATATCTTTTTTAAAAAAAAAAAAAAAAAATATATATATATATTAATTCATTCAAAAAGCCTTAGGTATTAGGAATAAAAAAAAAATTAATATGCCTTAAAAAATTTTCCAAAACTATTTTTATATTCAATTCGAAATTAAATTGGGTTTAAAAATGAAAACAAAACAAAAAAATACAAAAAAAAAAAAATTTGAAAAAAATTGGGGCTAGATATTTTCTTATTTTTTTTTTTTTGAAATTCTTAAAGTTGGTTACCTTAATTTTAATTTTTCATTAACTAATAGATGAATGATGATTTTGTGCTTCTCTCGCATAAAAATTTTGGGGGGGGGGGTGAATTTTGAGGATTTTTCTCTAGGGTTTGGGTGGGGAGAAACGAAGTTTTTTGAAAGTCCTCCCTATAGAGTGTAGGGAATGGGAAATGAAGCCATGGGCTTTGCTCCACCTTCATTGGAATCCTGGGGATATCTTGGAGCCCCTTTTCTAGGAGAATCTTGAATTTTTCCAATTTGGGTTAGACCCTACAGGGCCCAGTCCGGTTTTCTTATGTTATCTTTTAATAGGTAACATAGAGAGGAGCCCATTCCTGAATAAAAAGGCTCTTTTTCTCCCTTGTGTGGGACTTCACACTGTTCATGAATTAGTCCATCCCATGTGGGCCCACCCATTGTATTCCACCTATTGAAAGAGAAACAAATAGGCGTGATTTTCAGGATTTCTTAAGGGTCCAGCTTTATAAGGATTTTCACCAAGTTGAATTTGTCATCCTAAATTGGAGGGCTTCAAAGTGTGGGCCCAAATATTTTTTTTTGTATGAGTATTTTTGTGGTAAAAAAGACTAAGCCCACTTTTTTTTTACATTCATGTTTCTTGCGTATGGGAAAACATTGGAATTTTGGCGGCCTTTCACAAGGTTTTTTGTTTTCGTAGCAGTAGGCCTAACTTTTCCGTGTCCCCTTTTTGATTAACAGATGTGAGCTCTCTCTCTCTCTCTCCTAATTAAATTGGAGAGTGCTTTAGTGGGAAAATTTTATGGGTGTACCCTCCACAATAGTCCTCACACTTTTCAATAAGGATTCAATCCATGGATTTGATATATGGATTTTTTTCAGCTGCAAACATTGGGGAATATGTCAAAAATTAGAAAAAAAAAAATTGGTAAAAAGTAAGGATCATCAATTTTAAGGATTTCACTTTGAGTCACCTTTGTACATATTTTCTATAGATATATTATAAAAAAAAAAAAAAAAAAAATGAAAAATACCAATCAGGAAATTTACCTCACTTTTTTGAATCCTAGGATTTCCTTCCATTATTTAAATCCATTATTTTCAACTTGGTTTACACTAGGATTTACTGGTATCTTTTCGGATTCACGGGTTTCTTTCAGATACTCGAAAAAAAATAATTAAAAAAAAAAAAAACAATCCCATGAATTCCGTGTGGGGTTAATCCTAATAAAACTTTAAAAGCCTCTTCAGTTCTCTGTAAAAATCCATGTACTTATATCAATTAATAGCAACCTTAGTTTCCATACAATGAATCTTTCAAAAAAAAATCCTAGATCCCCCCCCCCCCAAAAAAGGTCAGAAGTTATATTATCTGAAACTTAGATGAAAATCCTAATACTCCTTAAAGAAATAGCGCACCAGTGGTTTGAAAAAATCTTTACTAAATCTAAAAAAAAAAAAATTTGTAGAAACCTTGGGAGAGAATTCCTGATTGGATTTTGGATTTTTTTTTTTTTAATTTTTTTCTCTTAAGTTTTACTGTCTTCCTTCCTTAATTTTTTTTTCTTTACTTTAAAGTTAGGATTATTATTATTATTTTTTTTTTTGGTGTAGGTATTTCGGGATTATTTTGGATTTTCGACTTTTTTATTTTGTGAAGGGGTTTAGTTTTTTTTAAAGGGTCATCTGTTTGTTTTGGAAAAAAAAAAATTATTTTTCTTTTTTGGTTTAAGGGGTTTATTTTTTCTTTAATAAAATATTAGATTGGCAGCAATTTTTTTGTTGTTTTTTTTTTTTTGGAAAGGGTGAAAAAGAAAAGAAAATGGATTTTGAGGAGAAATATGGATTTTGATTGTTCAATACCCAATCCTTAGTAGATTATCCCCAATTTAGTCTTTAGCTGAAAAATTAAGTTTTGCAAAACCCTGATTTTTTTTTTTTGACGACATTAATGCCTAGAATTCCATGGATTTCCTATGTTAAAGTCATTATGAAATTTTACAGGAAATTTCCAAAAAATATAAATCCCCCCCCCCCATAGCCCAAGTTTTTGTAGTGCCCCTAGGGCTTAAAAATAATCTCTACAAAAGGACTAGAGCAATACCGGTGTAGGCTACATGTTAAGGAAGACATTTTCAATATCCATGGATTTAATGTACAATGCTTTAATTTAAGCTATGGATTAGGATTTTTAGGCTCTAAACTTCTATGGATTCCATCTTTCAATCAAGCTTCCGTAGCCATTGTCCCATATAAAACACTTAGGTTATTTGGGTTCAGATTGCGTCAATGGTTTTGCTATAAATCCTTCACTCAAAAAAAAGCCTAAGCCTATATGTTTGTAAATAACGGGTGAAACATCGGTTTATAATAATAAAAAAACCATTGGACACAATCTCAACCCCGAAGATACTTTAAAATGTTTTCTATGGATTCGTACCATATAATCCATTTTTTTTTTTTTTTAAAGTCCATGGATAAAAAATTTTTAAGTCATAAAACTTGGAAAACAAATTTTTTTTTTTTTAATCATCATTTTCTGTGACATTTTAAAAAATTCTTTGGTTGGACAGTTAGATTTTAAAAATTTGTACCGATCCAAGGATTAAACTAAAAAAATATGGATTCGCTCGATGAATGAAACTTGCTCAAGTGATTTTGACACTTTTGTTCATACGGAATGGATTAGCTCATTTAAGGTAGCTCGCTGGACTAGCAACGGCTTTTGATGTCACGGGTTCGAGTCCTAGCATTGCTGCGCTTAGATTTCTTTTTTTGCCCTTAGGTCACTGTGGTCCAGTGATATGGACTGTGCACTGAGTAGGCTCCGATCTTTTGGGGTAGCCCATACGGGGCCCAAATGGGGTTTTGATTAGCATACGCCTTGATCACCCCATACAGACAATAAAAAAAAAAATTAATAATTTAATAAACACTATCTATATGAGTGCATAATTCCTCCACAACGCCTATATGGTAAAATTTTGTCACCAAATAATAAACCTTTATTTTGTTGTTTCGCGACTGGATTGTCAATCCTAAATCTTCTCAGATTTCCAAAAAAAAATTTCCACCCCCCTCCAATTTTGGCTGCCATATTTTATTATTTCTTGCATACTTTATTCTTATAATTTTTTTTTGTATATAAGTAATTACAATTTTTCTTTTTAAAATTATAGATAAGTCCATTATAAGACTAAACGTATATAATATATTATGATTATATAAAGTTTATATAAACTACGCTAACTGAGGCTATTCTAATTAATAAATTAAAAATTTTTGTTTTTTTTTTTTGTGTATATATCTATATATATATATAAAAATATATAAATACATGTCTTGTGGAATTATTAAGGATTTATTAAACAACAAAGCATCCATGGATTATAACTTATTGATAATAGGTGAATAAAAAAAAAATTCTTTTTTTGGATTTAATTTTTTAATTTTTTTTTTAACTGAAACTCAAAAATCAATTTATTAGGTGTGTGACATAGAATTTAATAATAATTAAAAAAAAAAAAAATTTTGTAAATCTTATATAAATACAGTTTTTTCCACGTAATTCCTTTTTTTTTTTTTGTATCATCCTTTTTACCTTTCTTAATGGGGCATGAAGAATGGGCCTTAAAATTGTAATGAGAGCGCATCCGAGGAGTGACATCTCGGTGAGCCTGGGAAGACTAGCCACGGTCTTTCAGGCGGAGCTAGTCGCAATTATTACCTGCGCCGCTGAAATAAGAAGGCACTCCAGAATCGTCATTTATTCGGATAGCCAGACTCGTGCGAGATCAGCTCAAGGCTGGTATGGGATTGCCTAGGTGCACCTAGGGAAATCAGCAGCCATAATAAGGTCTTCCTGGTTTGGGTACCTGGGTATTCGGGTCGAGGCAATGAGGCGGCAGATCGTTCTATCGGAACCCTTATCGGGCGCAGGCTGAAGAGCAATCCCCCCCCCCCCCATAGAATCTAATCTAAATTGTAAAGAGATATTTTATAAGGCAATGATGGCCAGAGAAGTTTTTAAAGCAAAAAAAAATTCGGTGAGAAACACTCACACAACTTTCTCTTACTCCAGTTTTCAAAATTATAATTGACAAATTTTATAGTTAGTGTGAACTTTTGTACGATTGTTTTTGTTTGTTTTTTTGAGCTATACTGTTCACATACATACATACACATGAAAAACACATTTTTTTGGATCCAGAGGACCTCAAAACGTGTATTTCCGGTAAAAAAACTTGATCTCAAAAATTTTGTGACACTTACAATACTTCCTCTTATTTAGGAGTAAGAGAAAGTAAAATGAATTCTTTGTTGCTCTACGTTTCCCCAGGTAGCATTTGGATGCCCTTCTTCAGGTACTCAGCAAAATTTATTAGAGAAAAGGCTTGGCGCTACGGCCCTACAAGAGCCTGGGCCTCCTCCACAATCCACTCTTCTCTTTCCTGGGCATGTCTTCTCCATCTTCTCACTCCCATTCTCTTCAATAACTCTTCCACATCTCCCAGCTGAGACTTACTGTCCCAGGATCCCCTAAACGGGGAATATCAAGTCTTGAACTTCTACGATTTTTTTTTGTTTGCTTTGTATTGAGATAATCGGGGACGTCCTTTTCTACGGCTTCCTCCCGGTTCCCCTTCCAACAGCCTTTTTGGAATCCTGTCTTTGGAAATCCGTTCCACATGCCCTCCCAGCCATCTCAACTGATTTTTTCCTCACAAAAGTTACCAACTCTGGTTCATTATACATTTGATGGAGCCCAGCGTTCTTTCTTATCCTCCAGCTCCCATTTTCACAGACAGGTCCATGTATTCTTCTGAGTACCTTCTTTTCCCATATGTTTAGCGTTCTCTCTGTTTCTTTCGTAAATACCCAGGTTTCACAACCATATGTGACCACTGGTCTTATGATTGTTTTATAAATAAGGACCTGCGCTCTATTTGTCAAACCTCTAAACTTCAGCGCTTTCTGAAGTGCGAAATAGCATTTGTTCCCGGAAGGCAATCTGGCTTTAATTTCTTCAGAGGTTTGTTTCATTCTTTTCTGTTACGAGAGCTCCTAAATATTTGAACTGACTGACTGTGTTGAATTTGTAGATTCCAAAACACACATTTTCTTCTATTCTTTCGGAATTTCTTGTTGTCCTCATATACACAGTCTTTTCACCATTTATTTGTAACCCCAATTCAGTTGCAGCCAGTGGCGGCTCCTGACTTGGAATATGTGGGGGTTCAACATTTTTTTTTTTAATTACTTACATTACCTATCATTATGAGCAGCTTGGCTAGATAGAAATCATGAAGTAAGCTAGGAGCCAGGTAAAAACTTGCATCCCTCCCCTACAATTGAATTTGTTAAATTAACAATAAATCGGTCACTGTGCACCCAGAGAAGAACTGTGAAAAAAAGAGGTGTACCGTTTGAGTTCGAAAATTTAGTGGTTAACTTGACGGAAATTTTTATTATCTAAATAAAGTGTTTCGGTTCAAAGGAAATGTCAATGAGTTAGCATCGATTCTTTGCTGGGTCATATATCTTGGTGATGTTTTAAGTACCAATACCAACATCAATTTTTTATAAACATAAAAATAATATATAAAATATAAATATAATATATATAAATCCACACATTGGCACAGGCACTTCACATCACAAAAAATAACGAAATGAGTAACGCCGTTAGAGTACAATGTGCTAATAACTTCGGGTAATATAGTGTAAGTTCGTTAAACGTTCAACGCACTAGTAAACCTCACTCTTATTTTAAAAAAGTTAATAAGAATATAAGAAATATACAGATTTCTATACTAACACAAAGAAATGTTTTTATATATACATATTATATATATTAAATTCTCCAGCGCGACGCCGAACTGTAAGCCTCCAACTTCCTACATTTTATAGACCTCCTGGTATGTAAATGTATTATACATAAATTCACTACAGTGCACAATTCATTAAACAAAGAGTGAGCTCCTATACTGATATACGTTCCTATTCCTTTATGTCTGATTCTCGGATTTGACAAACAAATTAATATTTTTTTCACGTCATCATTCAATTTACATGGATTTGAATTTGATTTCAGGGCAATATATACAATTTTTACTGTGACTAATGTTTGTAACTAATATAAAAATGAAAATATTTTTTTGAAATGAAATAAAAATATAAAAATTTGTTAGTTTTTATTTAATTTAATTTTTTTTCAAATAGCTGGGGGGTTCAGTCGCGCAATCGCGAATACCAGTAGCCGCCACTGGTTGCAGCCCTTTCAAATTCCTCAAAAGCCCCTGCTAGCGCTGCTCTTGAGCGAGCTGATATCAGCACAAGGAACACTATATACTGTACAGAATACTGTACAATAATGTATCTTTTCTACTTATATTACCAACAGCCGTAAGAAAAAAAAAGCGAACATTGCAGGAGAAGTGACTATTTTTTTTTTTTTGAACTAGGATTAAATAAAAAATTTGAACACAATAAATATATTATAATTTATAATATATTGTAATAAATAATATATAAATTCAGTTTTACAAACATCATTATTTTTTCGATTTATTTAATTTTTAATTTCTTGTTTGTTTGTTTGTTTGTCTGTCGGAAAAAATTCTTATTTTTTTTTTTTTTTAATTTTATACAATAATATGTTATTATGGTTAATTAAAGAAATTTTTTTTTTTAATTTTTTTAAATTTTAATTTTCTTAATTAATTGTTCTTATTTTTGTTAATTATTTAAAATCCAGGTACTTATAAATTTTTTTGTTCTTTTTTTTTTTTTTTTTTATACTTTACTTTAATTTTAATTTTTAACATTATTACAGGAACATTCATAAACAGGCATTTTTGTTTTCCAAGTTATTAAATACATATAATTTTTTTTTTTAATTAATTTTTTACAATTAAAATTTATTAATAAAAAAGTAAATAAACAGCAAGGAACACAAAAAATTCCACAATTAATATTAAGGGAATATTAAAAAAAAAAAAATTAATTTATTATAATAAACAATATATTTTTTTTTATTAATTTAGGTTGTGTGATAGTTTGTGGTTTCTCTTTTATTTTTGAGTATAGAAAAATTATAGATTCTTAAAGGAACTTATTTATTTTTATATAATAAAAGTGACTGATGAATTTACAGATTTCTGGCCACAAATTTAAAAGACTTTATTTAAATACCTCTCTGGCGCAACAGCTCATGAAGGGCCAAAGGTTGCCAGACGGCGATTCGAATAGGTGAGCGGCATGTGGTAAGCACGCCACAGTTCCCACGCCGTTTAGTTTCGGGCCTTCGTTACCTAGGGCGCTACTAACTGTAGCTCCCCACTTTTTATCACGATGCTGGGGGTCAACACCGGACTTTGCCCTCACAGGAATCGAACCCTGAGAATTCTCGCACGAAAGCGAGTGCGTGAGAACAATTTAATACTTTATAGATTTTTGAAAAGTGACTGCTTATTAGAGAAGTGTGTTTAATAGAGAATGGGCAAAAAGTTGTTCCTTAAGAATTCTCTGATTTTTGACGATATTTCCATGGAAAACACGAACTTTCATGGAGAATAGGCTAAGATTTGTTATAAAGATCCTCAAATGGGAGAGCATAACTTGAAAAAAAAAAAATTGACTGATAAAATCTGTTTCAGATTTTAGGGTGGGGGAATCCTCAAATTTGAAGGCATAGGATATATTGGAAGATTTTATTAGAGAATTGATTCATTTTTGTTTAAGGATGCTTCCTCAGATTTGACGAAGAATAACTTGAAAATAAAAGTACGAAGGAAGAGATTACTTATAGAAAAGAATTGGCGAATGTTATTTAAGAGTGAAAACTAACAGTGGAAGAGTTAGTTATTAGAAATAGGTTCTGGATTGTTTTCAGAATCCCCCTAGTTTGATGACAGCTAGAAAACCAAAAAAAAAAAAATAATAAATGTGGAAGAGTTACTAAAGAATGGACTAAGGTTAAAAAGGTTCCCTTAAGTTCCACAGATTTGACAATATAGTTAGATTAAATAGAGCGTAAGGAAGAATTACTAGAGAATTTTTGATTAAGAGTGCTTAAGTAGATAATGGGTTATGGGTTGCTTTAAGGATGATCCACAGATTTGACGGTATAGTTAGATTAAATAGAGCGCATGGAAGATTTACTAGAGAATTTGGGATTAAGACTGTTTAAGTAGAGAATGGGCTAAGGATGCTTTAAGTTAGATTAAATAGAGCGCATGGAAGGTTTACTAAAGAATTTCGAATTAAGACTGTGCTTAAGTAGAGAATGGGGTAAGGTTGTTTTAAGGATGATTCACAGATTTGACAATATAGTTAGATTAAATAGAGCGCAAGGAAGATTTACTAGAGAATTTGGGATTTAGAGTGATTATAAATATCCTCAGATTTGACAACATATTTCGAAAACAGCTGTGGAAGATTTAATTAGAGAATACGCATTAAAGTTGCTTAAAGATCCTCAGTATTGCTTGAAAACTTGGGCGTGGAAGAGTTGCCCAAAGGATGTGAACAAATTTGCTTAAGAATTTTCAGATTTAATTACTTATTGCTTGAAAATGGGATTATGGAAATGCTACTTAGTGAGAATGGGCTACGTTTACTCAAGTTTCTCATCTTAAGCTTGTGAAAACTTAAATGTTGGAAGAGTTACTAGAGAATTGGGCCTAAGGGTGATTAAGATCGTCTGCTTTGACAGCCTTGGCTTGAAGCTGGCTGGGGGGGGGGTGGCAGAATTGGATGATTTTAAAATACTTAGTGCAACAAATCTTCTTTTTTTGAAAATAAAACCCAAAAATCAAAGGGGCCTGGATTAATTTGAATTCTGGATTACTTAGGCAATTCCCCCCAAAATTTTTATGACCCTGGGAGGACTTTCACTAAATTTGTCCATATTTGAACTTAAAAAAATCTGTAATTCCAAAAAGTCACTTTCATTCACGAAGAATGAAAGGGATTACAAAATTTTCGAGTTAATCTTCAAAATTCTATTTTGTCCTTTTTTTTTTTTTTTGACACAAAAGTAATAAAAATTTAAAATCCAAAATCACACACACCCTACACACTTACACACACAAAAAGAAATTTTTTATTTTTGACATTTCCAAAATTATTTATTTTTTTTTTTGGTATTTATATTTATTATTTTTTTTACTCGATATAAAAATTATGCAGATAATGTATTGTGTATCTAAAATATATATTTTTTTATATTCATTTATTCTTTTTTTTTTTGTATTTTATATTTTTTTGGTACCCTGCAGAGGTTTTTATACAAGATTTTTCAGGTTACAAAATAAAAAAAAACAATACAAAACAAAAAAATTTTGCTATAAAACAAATATTCCCGCCAAAAAAATAAATAAATAACAAGATTGAGGAGAGAAATTTGGTTTAAAATACGTATTTAAAAAAAAAAAAACAAACAATTTGTGGCAGTTAGAAAATTTGTAGGGGTCATATGACCCCGCCTTCCAATTTTTTGAGGAGAATAAAAGTTACATTCTTTATTTATTTTTTTTATTTATTATTTAGTAACTGATGGTGAGTAGGTTTTATTGCTGTTTTCTCTGTTGTTTTTGAAAGATAGATTTGATTTTATTTGTCTGGTCTTTATAAGGGGGCAGGACCCCCAAAAATGGGGCGGGGCGCTCGCCTAGGATGTGTCACAAATTTTTTTTAAAGGAACTTTGATCCTTAGAGTAGAAAATTCTCCTGGATGACATTTCTGGTTAAGTTGGGAATGTTTGCTTTCCACTGCTTTGAGTATCGGTGTATGTTTGGCATAGACGAAGATTAGTGGTGATGTGGCTAAAAATCTGATAAGAAAGTCTAAGGAAGGAGCTTCGAAATGAAAGTCCTAGTCCCCCAGGATCGAGGCAGGATTTAAGATGGGCACCAAAAAAAAAAATGGGTTACTGCACCCCCTTTTTTTTTCTGAGCAAAAAATAGGGTCTGGTCTTTACAGAAAGCTTTGCGCTTCAATCAGCTATCTAGAGAAGCCAAGTTAATATTGTACAAGACCTTATTAAGAACGATTGTTATCTATGGTAGCGAAACCTGGACGCTAACTCGGTTGGATGAGCGACTTCTCAGTGTATGGGAGAGAAAGGTCCTGAGGAAAATATTTGGCCCGGTAAGACAGGATGGAGTATGGAGAATGAGGTCAAATCAGGAGATAAAAGATATATATGGTGAACAGGACCTAGTGGGAGTAGGGAAACGTGGTAGGTTGAGATGGTTGGGTCACCTGGAAAGAATGGAACAGGACAGGATACCGAGGAAGTTGTTTACTGGCCATCCGGGAGGAGGAAGAAGTAGAGGAAGACCGCGGATACGATGGCTGGATGACGTGGAACAGGACCTCAGGTTGTTGGGAGTGAGAAGATGGAGACGGGTGGCTCGAGAGAGAGGGGAGTGGAGGAATGTAATTGAAGAGGCTAGGACCGTACATGGGCTGCAATGCCAAGAAATAAATAAATAAAAAAAA
Source organism: Triatoma infestans (assembly GCA_011037195.1). Taxonomy (NCBI): domain Eukaryota; kingdom Metazoa; phylum Arthropoda; class Insecta; order Hemiptera; family Reduviidae; genus Triatoma; species Triatoma infestans. The sequence goes on along the minus strand of JAAEAF010003676.1, from coordinate 74,956 downwards.
TAGAGTGACTTCACCGGGATATTTCAAACTCTTGAAGATACGTCTGAAAAAAGCAAGACCTAGAAAATATTGCCCAAAGATCCTGTGAGAAGTTGGTAGGAGACTACAGTACACCTACTAAAAGACTACGTTGCTATCATGATTCAGTGAAACTTCAGAAGTTTCTCTAGGGATCTGACATTGAAAAGATCTATTGGAAGGTACCAGGGGATGAACACACTCCATGCTTCCACATCTAAGTTCTATAGAGAGCATTAGCAGCAGGTGTATAGGCGTCTCTTCCATCTTCCAATGCTTAGATTCCTCAACAAGGTTTTACCTACCATACGTCTGAAGAAACTTGGCCCTGCAAGACGTGAAAGACCAATTTTTTGTTCCCCAAGTAAGAAGACAGTTCATTCAAAAATTTTCGATAATACAAAGCTGATAACCGCTGTCAAACAACCCCAACTCCTAGTTTGGCTTTTTCATTCTCGGAAAAGCATAGATATGGCCACATCATAAACAATCTAAATCTTTTTCTGCTGAACTTTTTACTTTAAATCCATTATCACTCTCCCCACTTTCGGATAGTCAGTTTTTTTAGGAGTGGCGGGGTGTACCGCCACAAACGAGAAACATCTAAGAAGATTATAAGCCTTTCAGCGAAACTTCACACGCAATACTTCTACACACTTGCATTATGCTACGATTTAATTCGTAAAACATGCAGTGCATAATATTTTCTTTTTGTCACTTGCATTACTGGACTTTTTAAGCAGTAATTTCAAAATTCTCGAGCAACAAATTTAGCCGCCTTATAAGGGGAAGGGCCTCCAAATACACATATTGACTGTAAGGTAACTATGCAGTACGCAAACCAAATTATGACCTTTAAAAATTTGACTTAATGACAATCCTAAATAGTATATCCGAGCTGGACCCAATGTGTCCTAACGACACTTAATGTCTAGGCAGAAGGAATAAAGGTCACCCTCTGGTGTGTGCCAGGGCATGTTGGCAATGAAGGGAAAGGAGATGGCCAACGTTCTGGCAAAGATAGTTTACTACATATCCGGTTCTAGGACCTAAACCATTTTGTGGGGTCACCGACCAGTTTCTCTTGGAAGAACTTAGGAAGGAGGTCTCCAACTCTGGAAACTCCCTCCCTGGACTGCAGCAGGCTAAGATCTGCTTGGGAAACTTTTAACCAACGGAAATCGAAGGCCTTATTAAGAACAAACTCCGCGTTCTTACGGGTTTCCTCTTCAAGGGGCATTGTCGATTCAGAAGGACAACTGACAAAGCTGGGTTTGGAGAGCTGAGTTTGGCTTACCTCAACCCTTGTACCCCTTGATCAACCACAGGATTGTGGCGAGAGGCAGTTCGCTACCAGTATCCTAGCTCCAAAAATCGTCTAAAAATCGCATTCTCAAAGAAGGTGAAGCGAAATTTCTATCCTTCTTGCCACACTTCCTACAAAATAGACCTCCACAATACTCACTCACACTCTGTGAATGATTCCATAGGATGCAGTGTTGCGTAACCACAGCAAATGGCCCTCTTTAGCTCATTTTTTTCACTACTCTTGAGATATGATGTGCGGAAAGTGATTCTGTGATCTCCAGGAATAACTTTTGGAGTGCCGCTGACCCGCAAACATTTCTCCTCCAGTGCGATATGCTTCGCGATTCATCTGCCTGGGAAATTATAACCAACGGAGATAGATCGGAGGTCTGCATCGTGCCTTAGTAGGAACAAACTCCGTGTTCTTACGGGTTTCCTCCTGAAGGGGCATTGTCGACTCCTCAGAGGACACCTGACGAAGCTGGGTTTGAAGAATCACATGCAGATTCTGTAGGGAGATGCTGGTAACTCAATTACATCTCCTAAGAGGACTGCGAGGATGCCACCCAGAGAAGATTTAAGAACCTGGGTAGTCACCAGGAGGAGGAGGAGGGCAATATAACCTCCCTAAAGCACGTCAGGTTATTAGGATTCCTTAGGGATGTTTACCTGATGGAGGTGTTGTAGACGGTGCCCTGTTTGGGGTGCTGCAGCATTAGGGGGCATAGCACAATAGATCGTAAAGGTCGCAGTGTATCGGGCCCCCCTCCAAAAAAAACACAAAACAAAATCAGTGCCGAAGCCTTGGCTGGACCCAATGTCCAATGTGCCCCATGTTCCTTATAAAGCGAACAAAATCTCAAAAAAAAAATATTATTTTTCTTTATAACCTTCTCACCATCAAATTACCCCCATTTTAACCTTCCAAATTCCTTTTTATCGCAATCCCTACTTTTTTAATTTTTTTTATTTTATATTACAAAAAATTTCTTAATATTAAAAAAAAACAAACAAAATATACACAATATTTAGAGAAATAAATAAATCACAAATATATTCCTACAAAATACATAAAAATGTAATATTATTATTTTTTTTTTTAATGTTACTCTTTTTAATAATAAATTTATATTCAAAAACTAAATATATAAATAAATAAGCAATTATACAACAATTTTTGATTTCTAAATTTTTGATTTTTTGATTTATTTATTTTTTTAATTTACCCGCATAATGAATTGTTTTATTTTTTTTCAAAATAAAAAATATACAAACAAAATTCTAACTACTAAAAATACATAATACATATATATATATATATAATTATTATATGACGTAAAATCAATGACGTAAATGAAGACGCAATTAATAGGCAGAAATTAGATTTTAGGAATGTTCATTGTTTTTAAGGAATGTAACTTAAATTGTTTTGGTAACTAAATTTGTTCACAACAAAGTTTAAAAAAAAATAAACGAGGGAAACTAGGATTAAGGTTTTTAGGGTTTTGAAACCTATCCTTAGCAAAACCTTTTTATTTATTCATTTATTTTTTTAATACTTAATATTTATTAGGAACTAAATATTGACTAGTTTTTTTTGATTTTGAAAGCTCCATTGAGGATGCCCTTTTTAAACCAACTGTGAGTCAAAATTCTGTACAAAATATTGGGAAACTTAATTCAAGTTTTAGGAATCAATTTGAAAAATGTTTTTTTTGGGGGGGGGCATGTCTTAGGCCAAAAACTTGGTATGTCTTAGGGATTTATTCTTTGATGTATTTTGGATGAGAAGGGTACTTGAAAAAACTATTTCACTTCACTCACTTCCAGGTTGGTATTGGAGTGTTCTAAAAGATTGGAAGAGCTTTCTTCTTTGAAGGTTGTGCTTCCTAGCCTGGGTACCAGGAAATAAACGAGGTGGGTAGGTTTGCCTCTCTCCCTTTTATTGGTTGCGAGCCTGCTCAGGCACATGTCTGTCAAGCTTTCCAGTCATGGATAGCTTCACAGCATTCATCCCCGATGGAAGAGCACTGTGGGTTGTCGCCTAGTCCTAAGACGCTCCCAGGTTGGATCCCTTACTGGACATCATGGTTTAAGGAGAATAATGGGGCTCATGCCGGGATCTCTTTTATAGAATCTGCGAGATAGAGGAGGCGGAAACATCAATCCATCTTATGACAGATTGCAAAGGATTGTGAGGAAATTAGGTTCAAGATCTTTGTTTGGAAGACCTTTCAAGATTATTGTCGTCTGATTTGGTTCGGGCTGTGGTGAATCTTAGGAAGGGTTAGAGACCTGGGTCTGAATATTTGTTCTAGACTTGGCTTGTTGCTCGTTTTCCTTGGGGTAGCTAAGTGGAGGCCCATTGGGGCTTTGGATAGCGTAGGGTTTGTTCCATCTTCACAGATAAATAATAATAATAGTTGCGTATTCTTTAGCTAGGCACCAGCATGGATGTTACAGCAAAATAGATATGGTTGCAGAGTGTACTAAGAAGAATGGGCGTACCCTGAGAATGGGTGTACCCTTCCATCTTTTACTTGGACAGTAACTCTTGCGTTCAATTTTTTTTTTTTAACCCCAAAAAACTGGAATAAAATCCAATCTTCCGTCATTTTCCAAATTCAGGAAGACCAATCCCTTCTTGGGAATCTTAATCACAACTAGAACGCCACAAGTAATTTTTGCTGACATGAGCAAAACCCGATCATAAATCCACCGCCCACCACACACAGAATTTTGGCCCCCTCTAGTTAAATAAAACAATTATTAAAAAAAAAGAAAAAACTAACAAAAAAATTTTAAAACTTTGTATTTTCCGCCTTAATGCGCATTTTTTTCTTTGTTTTGTTATTATAAATATCAATAATGTAAACAACTACATTATATTATGTATTTCTATTTTTTTTTTTTTTTTTTAAGATATATTCTTAATAATATATTCGAATAAATTCAACATAGACAAAACCATATCAATATTTTTATTTATTTATTTTTTAAATTCATATTACAAATATATTTTTATTTTTTTTTATTTAAATAAATATGTCGATCAAATTCAAAAAAAATTTACCAAAAATCAATTTAATATATATATATATTTTTTTTTTAATCTGCTCTCTTTTTGATTTGTGCATTTCATTAAAAATATAAAAAATAAAAAAAAAAAAATTAATAAACAAATCTTTATAAACTAAAAGTACTAATCCTAATTCCTGAGAAAGCAAATTTTGATTCTGATTTCATTGTTATTTGGTATTTTAATTTTTTTTTTTATTTAAATTAATTAACAGATTTTTTTTTATAAAAAATTTTCCTTTGGCTCGAATTTATTCCCTTTCCCCTCATAAGAAAATTCTATATCTCTCTCTCTCTTTCTTTCTCACGCACACACACGTACACATTTAATGAAAAAAAAAATGATAATTTAAAAAAGTTTTTCTTTTTTTTTTCAGTTTTTCAAAAAAAAAAATACTAAGGATAAGAAAAGCGAGATTTAGAATACTCAGAGAAAATTTTTCAATAAACGAATGTATATAGGGTTAGGGGTTCCTAGGGACGTTTCCATTTTTGGGGAGAGTAGCCAATAATTTTTACTGTTTTTTTTTTGGGGGGTGGAAAAGTAGATCAACTCTTACGCAGAACTATGTAACTAAAATAACATTTCGTAGAACCATACATCATACTTGGTAGGTTATAGGATGTTGATTAGCAGCACATGCTTCAGCTTCACCATCTTAATCAGGACTAGCAAAGCTAAAAGTGACTCAATCATGAAGCTGCATCATGGCCTCCGGATTACTTGTCCCGGACGTAAGATACCAAAAATATGACTAAGGGAATCCCCATAGAATCCTTTCTTATATGAGGAAGGAGTTTACTCCTCGTCGCAAAAAAAAAAACAAATATTACCCTCCCTCCAAATGCTTTCACCACTTCTGTATTTTTTGTAAATTTTATTTTTTAACATATAAAAATAGGGCCAAGGAGCGGGTAGGAAGTGGTTGGTGGTAATCAAGAGATGGTACCAAAAATCTAGGCTATAAGCCCAGCGTGATGGGGGAAACACAAAATTCAAATCTTTGATTTACTGAGACAAGTTTGCGGCCTTGTTTGGAGGAGTACTTTACTTTTTTTAATTAACTCAAGTGGGAATATTTTGTGCAACCAAAACTGGAATTCTGTACGCGTTCTAGCTGAATAGAATTAGATACGTTTATATGTAATCCGCACGAATCGTGAGAAATTAGCTCAAAGGGAGATGTCTACAAGTTTTGAGCAGAAAGCTAAGTGCTCTTCTGTCATTTCGAAGTTTAAGTGGTATAACGGACAGAGAGGAGGAGACAGCGATACCCATGGCCAGTGGTCATGCGGAAGGCAGCTACTTCTATCGCTCCTGGCAAAATGGTCAGGGATCATATCAAAATTGAAGCAACTCCCAGCACTTACCAGATGGCATGCTCGTTTAAAATTCTTGCCCATCTTTATTGTTCACGCTCAATTTAATGATGGGGTTCTTGGCAGATAAAAACTCCCCCCAAAGACAGGGATGGAGGGACCATCTGTATCCCTTCCTTGGCTAATAGGTCTTGCGATTCGTTTCCCGATCAGGCCGCAGTGAGATCTGGAACCCACTGGAGGACGATATTTCTACCCCGGCAAAAAATTAATCCCTGGCCTATATGATGTTTGTGTTAGGTTAGGTTAAGCATGTAAATAAAGCTTAAATTCTGCTTTGTTCCAAGAATACATAATAATATGTTGCTACATTAAAATGATGATTTAAAATAATGTTTGGTTACAAATGAATTATTTGCTTATAATAAAGGAGGCTACCCATGGCCAGTGGTCATGCAGAAAGCAGCTATTCCTACCACTCCTGGCAAAATGGGCAGGGATCCTATCAAATTTGAAGCAACTCCCAGCAATTTCCAGATCCCATCAATTTGAAGCAACTCCCCATCGGCTCCCCCTTATCAGGTCTAGACTAAACTAAAAGAATCGTAGTTTTACTTAGAAAAATCTTATGGCAATTTTAAATTATGCCCAGTGTGTGAAAAAGTCATAAGTTTCTACCTTCACCAAATGAAACGTCCCTTTCCCCTTCCACCCTATAAAAAAAAAAAAATTAACCAAAAATTTGCATGTGAATTGCACCTAAAGTGCATCTTATATGAAGACATTATATATATATATTTTTTTAATTTCACTAAATGCATCGTTGATTTTAAATAGATAAATAAAAATTGAAATTAATTATACTATATATAACAAAAATTTTAAGGATTTTAAACTAGTTTTAATCCCAGGAAAACTGTTCTGGGATTTTTGGATTCTTTTTTTTTTTTTTAATTTTCAAACTGCAGGGACCTAACTTGCTTTTCTGAATTTCAAAAAATTTGATTATACTATTTTTTTAAATTTTTTTACATAAGTTTTAATCAAAATTATGGACCTTGTTTTTTGAAAATTTTTTTTTGTAAATTTCATTTTGTACCATTTTCAATCCCTGAAAGAATTTTCAAAAATTTTAGAGGTAGCAATTATTATTTGTTTGGTTTAAAAAATTTCCCCCTTCCCCCAAAAAAATAAAATTTAAAGAAATTAGGTTTTCGTAAAAAAAAAAAAAAAAAATTAAGTAAAAAAAAGTTTTGAGGTATTTTTGAGGTATGTAGGTTTTCTAATTTTTTTTTTTTACGAATAATATACCCAAAATTGCGTTTCCCCCCAAAAGTCCCTAAATAAGAGGTTCAATGTAAAAATGAAATTAAGACCACTGGTTTTTTTCCTTTGTTAAAAAGTGGGTTCTATAAAAACTTATTTAAGTTAAAGTCGTCCGAAAAAACAACAAAAAACGAGGTTAAAATCCGCTAGTGTTTTTTTTTTTTTAAATAAAGGTAAAAGCTTGTGCAAAATAAAAATAAAATACTCTGTTTCCAGGTAAACCAGATACCTTAGAATGAACTAAACTGGATAACTACAAAGAATGGGGAATATCCTCAGATGGATTAGAAAGGGAAAACCGTATTTTCCTAGTCAGCCGGTGGGGGGGGCTCACTCTTTTTTGGAAATCTAAAGATATGTGATGGCTAAAAATTTTTAATATTAGAATGGATGGGTTAAAGATTTCTAAAGATGGATGGCCGGAGTTTCCTGGATGAAAATTCATTTAATTGAATGGATGGTTCAATTTCAAGAATGGAATTATAGGAATCAGAAAATTTGCCCGACTCCGATAAGTTAGGTCACCCATTAAAGCATCGAGCTTTGGAAATTCCTTGGTGAACTTGTTGGTCATGGACCTTGGGAAAGTATAATAAAGTTTACTCATATAATTTGGTGACGGAGAGCTTTTTTTGATGTGGCGGATGGAGATAGTCAAAGGAAGGGAACTTTGTCTTTGGGTTAAGCAAGTGAAATGAGCTAGTAAGTTGGGAATAGAAAGAGAGAGCATTGTTCTAGCGCACAAGTATGACCCAAGCATGCTATACTTCTAGGGACCAGCTAAGACCCCGAGAATGTTCATTTGCTCGGGGTGCATGTTTCATTTTTTTTTTGGTTCTGCCCGGGTTTCGGATCTTCATTCAGTGTCAGAGTAAAGATTGCAATCAAATTCGTGTAGGGAGATGACTTAAACTATATGTTTATATCACAAACAACATTGATCGTTGATTCAACCAGTTCATGATGATCAACCAATGCCGTTCCATGATACGTCATCTCTCTTACACGAATTAATTGCAAACGTTGCTCTAACGATGGCTGAAGATCTGGAATCGGTCAAACCCATGCTATGATGGATAAAAATCATAGACTGTAACATTATAATTTTACAAAAAGTAGGTTGCATTAGAATTTTAAACAGGTTTCCCTCACCGAAGCATTAAACTTAGGAGGAACACTGTAGGGAAGGGATTAGCTCAGTGGTAGAGCGCTGGACTAGCAACGCGGAGGTCCCGGATTCGAGTCCAGCTGGTGCCCTTAAATATTTTTTCTTCCTAGGAGCCTCTTACAGCTCACTGTTCGGTGATGGACATTGTTGTCTGTAACGGGAGAACACTGTCCGGAGGCCGGCAGTGCACTGAGTAGGCTCCGAACTTTGGGATAGCTATATGGGCCAGAAGGGCTTTGGATAGCATAGTGCTTGGTCCATCCCCACAGACCATAAAAAAATAGGAGGAACAGGCTGGAACAGGAGGAAAAAGAGGAGGAGAGACTATGGGACTAGAATGGCCCTGCAGAATTTTGCGGCAAAAATGAAGGAGGCTCCACAATACCATCTCTTGATGAGGAGGTTCAACATTCGACCATGATCTCAAAATCGAAAAATCTCTTCGTGTTTTGCTTAAAGTAGTGGAAGTAATAGTTTAGCCAATCACATTGCTTCTACATGGCCAGGGTTGGCCTAAAATTTAAACACTTAACAAGCATGTGTTGCTATATCAATCTCACATAGATGCCTTGCTCTGTAATCAAAATTAAACTAGACGTAAGTAATATTTTTTTTGAAAACGCACAAACCTTTTTGACCGACTGCCCCTTGTAACCTAATCATAACCTCACAAAAAAAAACCAGTGGTTTCTCCTATAAAAAACTGAGTTTTGTAGGGAAGAAATTTATTTTTTGGAGTAATCCTGAGTAATTTTTGTTTTATTAAAAAAAATCCTAATTTCTTAAAAAAAAAACTTATTTGATAATAAGTTGTATTTTTTATATATTCAAATAATGGGAACATTTATGTATTTATATTTCTCGAACAATTTTTTCATATATATTTTTTTTGTATTCATAATAGTTTATTTATGTATCTATAAATATATTCATAAAATTAAAAAAGAAAGAAAAAAAAAACGATTTAAAAATCGATAAAAAAAAAATGCTAAAAAACAGTTACTTTCAGGATTTTATTGTAGCCACTGTTAGAAGCGGTTCCATTTTTGAATCCACAGTGTGGGGCCTCTATTTATATACGCTACAATTTATTGGTGTAATATATACCAAAAAAAAAATGGAGTATCCTTCTTATTATTTTTTTTTTGTAGCGTTTGACACAAAGCTTGCAGGGTTGTTTATCAATAAAGCAATTAAAAAAATTAAAAAGTTGAATATATGATTGTGTCCGCAATACTGGATAACATCTGATATTTTATCCGTCCTAACATGCATATTCCTTTTATTACTGATCGAGTTTCGGATTGTTATCCATAGTCACAGACCAAATTTACCAAGTTCGTGTAAAGAGTTCATTTCAACGCAATATTTCTATTACACTCAAACACTTGTTGGTTTGTTGATTGCATGTATGTTACAACCTCTCGACGTGATAACCTAGACGATGGATGAAAATCCGAAACCGGTCAGGAATAAAAAGGAAGAACCCCTTGGGCCAAGAATCCCAAGAACCAAAGGATCAATGTATGGGCTTTAGAGAATAAATTAGGATTAACACAAGGTTAAACAATAATTTAATATATCTGCCATCATCCAGCAGCTTATGGTCTTTTAGGTTTCCGCGGCCATTTTCATGAAAAAACATTTGGAGTTTCCAGGTTGAGACCGCGTCATTGGTTTACTACAAAAAAAAAAGTCGACGTTGCGCGCCCATACTTCAATGAGCTTCTTCAGGATCGTCTTACACCTTGAAAGCTAATGAAGCAAATGAATCTTGGTAGAACAAAGATGGTGTGGCTCCATTCCATTCTGGCGTTCTTGGAAATTTTGTCTTCCTTGCCCAGGGGTCTAAGTCTCACATCCCTTCCTGTCTTATTCTGCTCCGGAAAACCCATTAAACGTATTTTTCCGATGCTTCTTTATTTCTCTCCTTTCCCTGAGCCCTAAAGGGCAACCATGTACTGCTTAAACGATGTCCATCCGTCTCTATTTTTAGAGAGTTTAACCTCTTTCTCAAATTCCATAGCCTCTCTTTTAAGGGGCCCATCTACTTTCAGTTTTATTGCGCACTTTTTTCACGTGTGACATGTCTGTATGTTAAACTGTATGGACCTCCGCAGTTTTCAAAGCCTGTCCTACAAGATTATCTTTTGTCTGCAAGCCCTGGTTTCACCCACTTAAGTTTTACCACAGTCCCGAAACAAATCCGACCAAAACCGATAAAATGATACAGCCTAAGCTCTTCCACCGACATTCTGACTTCCAGGCTAAAAGTCTCCTGCACCTAATTTCCTCACAACAACCCTCACAATACATCATGAGATGTATGGATGTTTCCTCCTCCTGTCTCACAAACCCTACAAATGTGGGGTCTGGCACGAGCCCCATTGTACAGAGCTGTCCTCCGGCTAGCCGCAATGCCCAGTGAGGAAACCAACCACATGCTCGAGGGAGGTCCGTGAAAGATACAGCACCCCCTCACTAAAAGCCCCCGAATGAGCATCTTAAAGTACCGACAAGTCACTGTGCTCATCCACAGGGTTGATTGCTGTGAATCTATGGCAGATGCTTCTTCGGGTAATAAAAATGAAGAGGGCCTGTGGTGACCCACTTGCTAGGAAATGTTAGCGTGCAATCAGGTAATACTGCTTGCTCAAGCGTGTGCTTTGTTTTGTTAAATGAGAGGTGCAGCAACTCAGCTTAGCAGCACCACTTGATGAAATGAAATACATCATAAGGTCAAAATCATTAGGTAAAAATTCCTGTAATCATCAAATTTGTTCTCTTTCATGCAACTCGTTCAAGAAATGGTAATCACATGACAAAACGCTACTTTGAAGATACCATTCTTTGCTTAAGACCGTACACGCTTCCTTTTTTTCTACTTGGTTTAGCTATCAGCAAAATCGCTACTATTCTTTTTCTATCACACATGTTGCGACGGAATTGATGAAAGTGCTGGAAAAAACTGATATGCACTACAAAATTTCAGTTCAGTTGATCGCATATAATCAGTTTTACTGGGCGCAATTTTAATAGCGTACTAAAACTGAAGTGTATATGGGGGTCCCGCTCCTTTTATGGACACATTTGTAATAACTGCTAAACTTGGGCATAATGTCTTCAATCAATTTATCGTATGCCCAATTATTTGGTAGACTAATGTTGTAGTCTTCTCCCACATTTCTCCAATTTTTGTCAATCACAGAATGAAAGTAACGTTCAGGTTTCTAGCAAACCTATTGTCGCGATCTCAAATCTGGAAATTTAAATGGTTTTAGTCACGACTGGATTAGATTTAGACACAGTTATAAAAAAAAAAAAAAATAAAATAAGGTTAGGTTATATGATCTTGTGTTCCAGGTGTTAAAAAACCTGAACAAGGACCCCTCTCACACAGATACAAGCTTTTGTCACAAATGACCCACACTGTTGAAATCATATACCACTTAGTAAACTACACGTCTTTTGTAGTAAAAAAACACTTCAACTAAAATTAAAGTTAAACTAGCATGAATTCATTGTTGAGAGAGGCTACGCCCCCTGCTCCCCCTACACACAAATAACTGTTTTTTTTTTTAATTAATTATTAATATTAATGAAATAAAACATAAACTGTTTTTAAAAGAAATCACTGTTTAAATAGTTATAAGTATATTCGACTAAGTTTCTGTGATTTTTTTAATGTTTTTTTTTTTTTGGTATATATATTTGTTTTTAATTAATATTTGTTATAATAATTATTATTATTATTTAAATTATCATTTACTAATTACGGGATTTGTTTTTTATTCTTTTGTTAATTTTTTTTTTAATAATATTGTTATAATTAAACTATTTAATATAAAACTATTGCACTATGACCAAGAAAAACCCTGAGTATATCCTATGGTATTGAAAACTTTTTTTTTATTTCTTTTTAAATTTATAAAATTTAATTATTTAAATAAAATAAAAAATAAAAAAATTAAAAAAATATAATACAAATTATATAATTTCCCCCATTTTCTTTCGCTTTGGTTTTATTATTATTATTACGGAGTTTTGCTCTGAAAAAATTGGTAGTCTCGGACTTTTACATATTAAGTACAATTTCAGATGACTTTTTTTTTTAAAAAACCTTTCCCCAAGGGAGTTTAAAAAAAGGATCCAAAGAGCTAATAAGTTATGTGACTCAAAAAAGAATTATGAACTAGGTTATATTATGATATGTGCGGCAATGGAACATAGTTGGAACAAAAATGGACCCTAACCATCACAGCTAGGAATGGAACTTGTTGACGATCGGGTAAAATGAGGAGGATGGATGTACGGTGAAATTCAAATTTTGCAAAGTGGTGCAGCAAGCATCAAAGATATTTTCCGTGATATCCTGCTTCTTTTTGTAGTCATCGACCGGTTTGTAGCGTAGAGCTAACACTTGCATAGAGCAAATCTATCTAACCCTAACCCTATGGCGCAACAGCCCATGAAGGGCCAAAGCTTGCCAGATGGCGATTTGTATAGGAGGACGTGTAGTAAACCGCAGTTCCCACGCCGTTTAATTCCGGCCTTCGCTACCTAAGGCGCTACTAACTGTAGCTTCCCACTTTTTATCACGATGCTGGGTCACCACACACTGACTTTGCCTTCACAGAAATTGAACCCTGAATTCTCGCACGAAAGGCAAGTGCGCTAGCCACTAGACCAGCCCGTGAGGACGCAAATCTATCTAGAGTATATCAACTAGCATCAGAGACATTTTCCGTGATAGCCTGCTTCTTTTTTGTGGTCATCGTCCGGTTTCGGGCGTTCGCCCATTTTCAGGATTCGTTTGTCAAACAGTGTGATAACACAGACTTGCACAGAGCATTGAGTGTTCATTCAAACTGAGTGTGTAAACTGTATTTGCTCTGTGCAAGTCTGGGTTATCACACTGTTTTACAAACGCATCCTGAAAATGGGCGAACGCCCGAAACCAGTTGATGACCACAAAAAGAAGCAGGCTATCATGGAAAATTTCTCTGATGCTTTGCCTCAACTCTGCCGAACCAACCACCACAACAACTATATCAACTAAATTTGATCTGTGCAAATCTCTATGTTATCACACTATTTTGACAAAAAAAAACATCCTGATGATGGGCGAACGCTCCCAAAACTGGTCGATGATCACAAAAAAGTAGTCAGATTATCACGGAAAATGTCTCTGATGCTTTCCAGCTCTACGGAATCAACCACAACAACTATGGCGTAGCAAGCTGTGCTGGAAGAACTCACGCAAAGACTATGATGTTCTCGAACTTCAGAGACTGATCACCGGCCATGATTAACCTTAAAAGATGACACCTCTTTAAAATAGGTATTTAAAAAAAATGCCCAGCCATTGCCCTTTACGTGAATCTGAAGGGGAGCATTTAAGGAAATCCTCTGCAATCACTGATTTAAAATATAGATACAGTCCATCTACCGCCAAAGAGAGAACCTTATATTTGGGGAGCCTGAGACAATTCCTGACCCAACTTTTCCGACACAATAAAATTCGGCCTGGAGTAGGTGCCAGGACATGGGGGTGGGCGGGGATTAGAGGTAATGAAACAGCCATGACTGACTAGCCAGGTAATGCAGCGAAACCTATCTTTTGGGGATAACCAAAGAAAAAGTGCGTGCATCTCTCAGGGGGCTGGCTGCGGAGATCTGGAGAAAGCAAGGCACAATTTTGGAAACTTAAGACCAGAAGGGAAAACACAGCAAGATTTGTTTACGTCAAGACTCCTTCTGCTTAGAAAAGGAATCCAGATTAATCTGGTGACAAGGCTTTTGTCTTTCACCGGTGCATGGCAGGTTCAAACGTGGGGGATAACTAACTGGGAAAGAGGTGGAGCGTGAAGCTGGTCCACATACCAGTTGTTGTTACTGTTGTTGCAATCGCTAGAACGCGCTATGAGTATTTTGGCACATTGTGGACCAGAGAAGATAATAACGCAACAAAAAAAAAAATCTGATTCGGAAAGCACTCAATCTCCATGAAGAAGGGAAGGTTTCTCACACTAGACCTACAGGGGGTTGCCCACAGTGCCTTGGGATCATGACCTCCACCCCATTTTCTCGTATTCAGGGAACCTCAAAATATAGTAAACATTCCATTGAAATTATTGGCAAAAAATTTGAACTCTGAAATTTTTTACACAAAAAAATGCGGAGTCACCAAAATTATTTTCAGAGCAATCCCAGTAATTTTAGAATTTTAATTTTAAAAAACCCCAGTTTATATTTTTTTTATTTATTGTTTTTAATTAATATTAGATCTAAACAAGAAATGTAAAACTTTAAATAATTATTAATGAATTTAAAAAAAAGAAGAATGGATTTTAAGAAAGTTGAGCAGAAACATGTTACGTTAAATTAAATTTAATTAATTATCCTTTTTTTTAAAGATTTAATTCTTTTAATATTTATAACATTTCTAATAAATAAAAAATAAATTAAAATAAATAAATAAATAATTTATTTATTTATTTATTTAGTTTTGATTTTATTTTCATTAAATCAAGGCTAAATAGGAACTTTAATTTTTAGCTGTTTCATCTATATATCACGAATTTTTCAAAATGTATTCAACTTTTGTCACTAAAAAATTGAACTATTTTTTTCTTTTTCTTTTTTTTTAATTTAGGTATTTGTAATTTTTTTTTCCTTTAATTTAATTGTATTTAATATATTTATTTTTTTCTTTAATTAAAATTGGGCTGAACCAAACTAGATCCAGTCTTCTAAATCCGCAAGTCTTTAATCGTAGAAAATAAGAGATTATAATTTAATTAAACTGGTATTATATGTTTCTAAGTTATATGTTTAGAATTTTTTCAAAAATAAAAATATTGTCCAAGAGGTAGTTAACGTCATCCCAAAACAATGTTTCCCAAAATGTGTAAGTCATCCAAGTAGCTACAATGTAAAAGTCCTCAGTTTTTCAGCTAAAGTCACCCAGCTGGGTTTATTTTGGGTGGGTGGAGGGAGTTTAAAGTGGCCCAATGTATTGCGACGATCAATTGTGCGTTATACCCCTCGGTTTGCGGTAGGCTAGCCTGAAGCACCCCTATCAAGATCAAGATCCCTAAGGAATCCTAATGCCCTGGCGGGCTTTAGGGAGGATATATTCCTCCTCCTCCTCATGGTAACTATCCAGTATTCTTAAATCTTTTCTTGAGTGGCAGCCATCCGTAGTCTGTTAAAAGAGAACAATATATGAGTTCTTCCCCGAATCTGCATCACAGATTGTCGATTCAATGGTTGGAGCTTTCCCAAACTATAACACAATGGGGAGTTCAACTCAAAGCACTATGAAACTACATTGAAAGATTCCCCCAAATTGTGAATGCGGTGAACAGGATACGGTGCACCACGTTCTCCTCCGGTATCCTCTCCTCGACGAGGAGAGAATCCATAGGGAATTCAAGCTGATAAGTAGGGAAGAGAACTGGCCGGGAGACTGTAGAGATAATTGACAAAAAGCGCAAAGAATTTTAAAGACTTTATGCAGTTCGCTCGAGAAGTGGAGGTACTAAGAAGGACTAGATGGATAAGTAGAGGTTCGCCTCCTCGTGGCAGGGATGGTGACTTACCTACTGTATAGGTAAGGCCAAGTGACCATAGGCACTTAAGTTTTTCCGCTTAAGTTCTTCCGAGAGAGACTGGTCGTTGACCCTACAAAAAGGTACAGGCCCTAGAAGTGGGGATGCTAGTAGAGGATGTTTCTCTCATTTCCCTTCAATGCTAACATGTCCTGGCACCCACTTAAGGGTGACTTTATTTTTCTTGTCTAGGCCATTAAGTTTAGGTATTTCCAAACCATTTTAGAGCTGCCTGGCTATCGGAAAGGAGTACAATCTCCTGGTTCCTATAACCTTCTATCAGCGCATCTTTCAATTGGCGTATATCTCTGCCTGGAAGATGCTGGGAAATTTACCTATGGGTTCCACCAAGTGCTTAGTTCAAAGGCCCAACCATCCCCGCCCCCAGCTAGGTTTAAAGTCATCCAGTTACGTCTCTTTCTGACATAATGTAAGTCCCCCAACTAAGTATTGTCACCCTGTGTGGGAGGTCTCTTCATTACCTATAAGATCGTCCTTTGAAAAAATTAGAACCTTACTTTAATTAATTAACATATAACTTAGAAAGATATAAAATTAACAATTTCCATATTTTAAATTTCGAGTTTTTTAATTATTGTAAACTTTAAAAGGAACTTTACATACGGTGAGACACCAAAAAAAAGGCTGCAGGAATATATTATGCAAATCTCCCTAATCCATTATTATGGTAAATCCAGGGAATTGGATAAAGCCAGGATTTCCATTCAAGCTTGGTCCAGATTCCATTCAAGGATTTTTTTTCCCCCAAAATTTCCTAATGGGCATTTGCCAATGATTGATTTTAGCATCAAAGATTTTTGCCTTACAGCTTTTTTTGGGTCCTTATAAGGAACTTTGTGCCTATGGAATCTACAAGTTTATAATAATTAAAAAAAAAATTAATTGCTAAATTAATTAATTACTTCATAGATGGGCGACAACTTTGATGAAAAAAAATAAGTTTTAAAACTATTTTCTGTCTCATTGAATTAATTACTAGTCAACAATTTTGAATTAAGGGAAAAATCTGTGATATGCTTGGGTTAGGATAAGGAGAGGTTATGTTAGAACCAAGGTGGTTCCCATAGAAATTAGGATTGGATAATTTAACAATGTAGGTGGGTCCGCAATGCTGGATAACATCACGTATTTTATCCGTCGTAGCACGCATATTGATTGTTCCTGATCGGTTTCGGATTTTCATCTATCGTCAGAGCAAATTCACCAAGTTCGTGTACTTTTACGTAATGTTTCTATTACACTCACACTTATTGATGTGTGACCCAACAGGTTATTGATGTGTAATAGAAACATTACATTGAAGTTGAACTCTCTACACGAACTTGGTGGAATTTGCTCTGACAATGGATGAAAATCCGAAACCGGTCAGGAACAAAATCAATATGCATATTACACGGATAAAATATCTGAGGATAATTTAAAGTTCGGATAGGTTAGGGATTATGTTAAGGGTTTAATACATTCATTAACATAAGAATATATTAAATTTAGGATTAGAGATTATTTTCCGTGATAGCCTGGCTACTGTTTGTGGTCATCGACCGGTTTCAGGGGTGATCGCATATCAATCAGAATGCTTTTTTTGTCAAAAACAGACTGTATTGGGTCCTAATGGACTTTTTACATCTCTATGGCACAACAGCCCATGAAGGGCCAAGGCTTGCCAGACGGCGATTTGTAAAGGGAGGGAGTGTGGTAAGCACGCCGCAGTTTCCACGCCGTTTAGTTCCGGCTTTCGCTACCTATGGCACTACTAACTGTAGCTTCCCACTTTTTATCACGATACTGGGTCAACACCGACTTTGCCCTCACGGAAATCGAACTCTGAATTCTTGCACGAAAGGCAAGTGCGCTAGCCACTAGACCAGCGCTTAAGGACGCAAATCTATCTAGTGTATATCAACTAAATTTGTTCTGTGCAAGTCTCTATGTTATCCTGATGATGGGCGAACGCCCCCGTAAAACTGGTCGATGACCACAAAAAAAAAGCCAAGCTATCACAGGAAGATAGTTCTAATGCTTTCCAGCTTTGCGGAACCAACCACCAACAACAACTAGGATTAAGATAGGATTTATTTAAATACATTCACTATCACATTGAATATAAATTAGGATTGATTTAGGTTTTAAAATTTTCAGATTGAGGTTAGGATTATAATTTTGGTTAAATTTTAGGTTAATGATTATTCCCAAGTTTAGATTGACCAAAAAAAATAAAACCTAGGTTTTACAACTTTATAAAAAAGTACCTACGGTATCTTTATTGAGTTATAGTTTCAAGTCAGTTCGTCCTAGAAAACAGAACCTAAGTTGACGACCACATACCATGAAGTTTTTTTAAAAAAACACATCAAATTAAAAAAATGATTCTAACTTACGGATAATTTTGCGTCCAAGTCCAATTAATTATTAGTTTAGGAACTGATTATAAAACTGCGACTGATATTATTTTTTTTTAAGACGCAATATTAAAAAAAAATTTTTTATTTTATTTTTTGTATATTATTAAAAATTGTTTTATTTCGTCTATATATTTTGTATATATATATATATTTATATATTTATATCAATATTAATATTTACTTTTAAAATTTTAAACCCACCTTAAATTTATAGGAACATTGACCGCATTTTGTAAAATACAAAAATTATTTTTAATTTTTAATTTTTTTTTTTTTTATATATTTAAATTCATATTTTTGTATTTTTGACTAGGAATTTTTTTTTTTTTTATATTATTTATTTTGTGTGTGAATTCTTCTTTTTTTAAATTTATTTGTATCCTGTATTGAATTTATTTGTTAATAAATTATAATAAAAAATTAATATATTTTAAGTAGCTCAAATAAATTTGGATGAAGTTGAATTTGATCAAAGTCCAAGATAAGTCCCCCCCAATCCGGGTGTATTGCACAAAAAATTAAATTGAAGTGTTCTTCTGGACTTATTAAACTGTTTTATTTTTTTTTAACACTTAATTCAATATTAGGAATCTTTAGTTTTTGTGTGCTTTTAGACAACTATGAGGAATCTTGGTTATTCAGTCTTAGTAAAGGAATCTTAGTTGAGATATTTTTCTTGCGTAAGGAATCCTTCTCATTCTGTGTAAGATTTCCTGAGCTTTAGACAATTAATTTATGAAAAACATTTGAGGTTTTTCGCCCAACCCCCCCCCCCCGGGTGACATTGGTTTGCAATAAGCCTCTGCATTAACCCTTTCCAGGGTTGTTTACATCTTGGAAAGCCGCCAATAAGGGCAAGATGTAAAACGAAGCACTAAAGAGAGAAGCTCATTGCAATATGGGCGTAACATCGTTTTTTTTTTTCTAGCAAATCATTGGACGCGATTTCAACTCGGGTAAACTCAAGTGTTTTTGTATTTTTTTTCAATGAAAATGGCCGCGGAAACCTAAAAGAAAATCTTAATTTAATTTTTCTTTTTTTTTTAATCTTAACTGTTAATGTGGATGTCTTCAGATGGTTTTCTTTTCGAAACTTACGACTACTACGAGGAATCTTTAATTTTGAATAATTAAATAACTATGAGTGATCATAATGGTTTTTTGAAACCTTAAACTATTTTTTATGGAATCTTAGTTTTGAGTCTTAAACAATCAATGAGGAATCTTAATATTGATCTTTTTAGGTTTCCGTGGCTGTTTTCATGTAAAAAAAAAACTTGATTTTCCCCAGGTTGAGACCGTGTCCAGTGATTTGATAAAAAAAAACCGACGATGTTTCGCCCATGTTGCAATGAGCCACTTCTCAGGGTCGTTACACTTTAAAAGCCAATAAGGCAATGAACCTTGGTAGAGAAGCAGCGTGGCTTTCAGGGAAAAAAAAGGTGAAAAAGCAGAGCATAAAATGTCTAATGGTTTTTTGGAGCAGGACAAGGTTAAAGCTTTGGGAAGAGGGCAGTGGGTTGGAGGAGACTTAGATCTCGTCATCCGCCAGCCAACCGTGGGAAGGGAAGAGAAATTTTAGTACTTTCCACCACATTAAGTAAACATGGTAGATCAAGAAGGCAGTCAATGTGGCGGAGCAAGGACCCACACCTCTTCTGTATCAAGGTTCATTGCCTTATTGGCTTTCAAGGTGTTCACGACCCTGAAGTGGCTCATTGCGACATGGGCGAAACGTCGTCAGTTTTTTAACAAACCACTGGACGCGGTCTCAACCCGGGGAACCCCAAGTGTCAATCTTAATATGTTTTTTTTCTATATGGAATCTTAGTTTTGTTTTTGAGTCTTGGACAATTATGAGAAAAGAATATGTGTAGTAATCAATAACAGACTATTCTGAGGCACCTTAATATACTGCTTTGAGTTTTAAACAAGAATTAAGAATCTCGGTGTACAGTTATGTGAGTCTTCTAATGGAGGCATCTTATTGTATTTTTGAGACCTAGTCAAATATGAGGAATCTTAGTATAGTTTTGAGTCTTGAACAATTATGTGGAATATAAATAATTAAGGCTACTCTAAGGCATTTTTGTTTTGCTTTTGAGTGTTGCACATAAAAGAGGGATATCTTGGTGTAGTTTTGAGTCTTCGAATAAAGTACCTTGTCTTGGCAGACAGTAGAGGACAGTGTTGTCTGCAACAACGAAAGAACACAGACTGGGCGGCTCTGGCTTAGTGCACTAATGACCGGCTCTGGGCGCTAATGACCCCACATCATGTTGGCGCCCTTAGAAAAAAACATTTGTGTTTTCTTTTAAGTCTCTGAGACAACACAATTATTATGCTAAGACATCTAAAACCTATGTCCCCGAAAATAAAGCCTCTTATAAGCATGCATTTTCTAGAATGCATTCTCAAGCTTTGCACATTTATAAGTAAACAAAAAACATCAGCTAGCATTTCCAGGGCCGGAAGACTCATGTGAGTATCATATTTTCTAAAAAAAATTATTAGGGTGGGGGTAATAATAAAGGGATCCTCCCACCAATAGAATTCTATAACATTCCATTTTGAAATGGGCAGAAGGAAAATTCATGAACTTACCCCATATGGGATATTCAAAGACGTTCTTTACATGGATTACATAGAGTTTTACTGGACCATTTTGGGGGTTGGGGGATCAACAAATCCAGACCGATATTCAGACCCAAATACTAAATTTGCTTTTCATGTGATATCAAAAAAATATTCAATAAATTCTTTCAAAATTATTAAAACTAACATTCAAAAGAAAAATACGAGAGCTGGCAAAAATTGTCCCAATTAATTAAGTTTTAATTCTGTAGGTATTAAACTATTTTTTATTAATTATATTCATAGAATTTAAATGTCTATTATAAAACCTATTACACCGGAAATATAATTCTGCCCCCCCTAGAAGTTCCACTGTTATACGATAATTTCTTCCTTGCCAAAATTTAATTCTGCCCCCCCCCCCCTAAAAGTCAATACCAGAAATTGGTACTGTTTATTCCTTTATTTGCTGTCTCGATGAATTTTAATTTTTTTGTTTTTTTTAAATTAATCCCAAAATATTAAAATATTTCTAAATCACATGGTATTTTATTATATTTCTTGGACTTTCTTGAACCAATTCACCTTCATCATTGAGTAATCAAAAAAAAATAAAATAAAATTTAATTATTCATAAAGTCACCTTAAGCAATTACTGGACTATTTTTTAATTACAACAAAAATAATTTTAAAAAATTATATTAAATTAATGAAACAAAAAAATAAAAGATTTTGCTAGTGTTTTTTTTTTGTTTTTTAATTTTGTTCAATTATGGACGGAGGTTTTTAAATTTTTTTTTTTTTGTAATTTTAAGTCGGAGTGTTTTATTTATTTATATTTTTATGTAATTATTTCTATAAGTTTGTAATCAGGAACTTTATAGTTACCAATTAGTTTCATAATATTATAATTCCTATATTATAGATTATAGTATAAAACTATAGTTGCTATTTCTGCTTAATTTGCTTAATTAGACAAAAAAAAAAAAAATTTTTTTAATTTTTTTTATAAATAGCATTGTTTTTTCAATCAAATTAAAACCTATATTTTTTTTCTAATTAAAACTCATTAAAAATTAGAATATGGATCACCATGGCTTCAAAGTTTGGACACTTGTCAAGGATTCGTCCGGGATTAGTTGACCTAGATTTATTGAGTAGAGAAAATAGTTCGATTAGGATCCCCTCCAATAAAAAAAAAAAAAAATGGAGCTGACAATTGATGTTATGTCTTTCACAGAGAGAGGGGTCATATTGGAGTCATGTTGCTAGGTCATGTTGTATTGGGGCAATACTCCAGAAACTTCAAGGGAAAATGATGCTGCCATCTTTGGATTAAAACCAAAAACCATATATCAAAAACATAGGGTCTCGGAGAGACGAGGCAAATTGAACTGAATAAAAAAGCAAGAAGCCTGTCAACAGAAGAGTCAGTCTTTTAACAGTCTGTAAAAAAAAGTCTTCAACCAGTCTCTAATCAATTACTGAAGAGTTATAAATGAGTTACTAGACAGTGTTACAATTTATTCATCAGATCATAGGCGTTTCTTTCACAAAAAGCAATTATGATTTGTCTTTCACTCTGTTTTTAGTGCACAACCCCTATTATATAACTTTCATAGGAAAAGCTGTTTCATCTTATCCTGGGTGTCTAATCGTTGGCTGATTGGATAATATCGTTACCCGAAAGAAATCGAGGTCATTTAGAGATTTTTAAGGAACCATTCCCTTCTAAGAATGAAAACACCTAGAAATACTTCAGGACATACTTTTCTTTTTTTGGTGTTGCAGCCCAATAAATATTTTGCCTTGTTATGTATAAACTTTCCCTCACTTCCTTTTAAGATTCTCTGCAGCTACTGAAATGTTCAACATTCCACCTTTAAAGAGGGCCAGAAATTTAGGCTGTGTCATTTTTTTAGTGCATTACCAATTAATCAGCAGCTTTTGTTACCAGCTATGACCGCAGTAAATAGGGTCTTTGGACCCCCAAATCCCAGTCAATTTCTACAGTCAGCTTAAAAAAAAATGCTTGCTTTCTGGCTGGTTGGAGGCAAACTGTTTGGAGGCATCGGAAACAAGGATCCACTTATCATGGATCAGGATCCACCCTCCTATATTCACAGTAAACAAATTTGTGAGAGTAGGAATATATTAGGCGTAGGCAACACAATAGACTCATGGAGAGTATTGCCCCATGAAAAGACAGATCCCCAATGTCCCCCACAAAAAAGGAACCATTTTTTGGGGGAGGAACCCCCCTTAAAAAAAAACTTTGTAGCCATTTTTAACCCCATATTCTTTTCCATAAGTATTATTTCTAGATTTTGTTCTCAAACAATCCGAGAACTTTAAAAAAAAATCAGGTTTAATTCGAGAATGAATGATGCTATTAATAAAGATTAAGTAACCCCCATTAAAAGACTCGAATTTATTTTTTTTAATAAATTAAAAACTTAAAATAAAAATTAAAAAAAAAAATTGAATAATTCGTCCTTATCTTTTTTTTTTATTTTGTATTTTATACTAATTATTTGTTTTTTTATACTGATGGACCCAACCCGTTTATTTTGTATTACAAAAATTTTTGTATTTTTTTTTTTGTAGTTTGACTAGTCAATTACAAAAGGTGACAAAGAAGTATTTTATATTATTTTTGTTTTTCTGTAGTAAAAAATAAATGATTTCTTCTTATTTTTTTTTATACTTTTTATTTTTTGTATTAAAAAATTTAAGGCTATGTAGGAGTTAAACGAAAGGAAGTAGTTATTGGTTGATTTAATCGATCTTTTACTGGCAAATATATCAAAGTCGTTATAAATGAGGAACTTGGATCTTCCAATAAAAATGGTTGCATTATGTATTGTTGTTGGCAAGTTGTAGTAGTTGTTGCACTACCAGTAGAATTAACACCAATTGTTGTTGTATTAGTAGTTGCATTTGTTGCATTACAAATAGTTGTTGAATTTGCACTACTAACACTATGATTTATTGATTTTGTTGCAGCAATACTAACAGCTGTAGTACTGTTATTTTTTATTGTTGCAGCTATTGTTGTTGCCGGTAATGAATATACAGCTGGTAATAGGCTGGTTGAACTTATCTGCAATATTGTATCCTTTAATACGTTCAACAATGGGGGACAATCTTCACCATGTACCTGATTCATGTGGTCATTATAAGCATCTAGTTGTGACGTGGAAAATATACAACGAGGACACCTGAAAAACAAAGAAAAAAAAAAGGAAATCAAATTTGGTGTGAAATAAAAATTACTAATTAAAAAATTGCGATAGTTTAAATCTAACTGACAAAAATCTTCCAGAATCCGCGAGTCAAATCATTTTCCCCGGAAAAAATATGTCAAAAATAAAAAGTTATTCCAAATTTATGTGGGTACTGTGTGTGGCACTACCCACTAACTGCCTCTAACCGTGGTGGGGGTTGTTCGGGAATAAGCTGGCATTCACCTGGATGCTGAGACATGAGAGGGTTTCAGTGACAATGAGAGAGCTCAAGGGATACCTTTATAAGTTTTGAATCCTTCTTCGGTTTGTTCAGAAGCCTGATGCAATGTTGGGAGGAGAAAAAAACACTAGGACAGAGGCAGGCTAAATTCTTTATTAAGAAACAATTTGTTTAAATTCACCCAGGTTAGAAACCGAAGCAGAGATTAGGGACCTAAGATTAATAGTGGGTCTATTAATGGGTCATTGCATGCTGAATAGGCACATGCATCACCGACTACTTACTACTTTGCAGACAACAAGCTATGCCGATTCTGCAAGGCCGAGGAAGAAACTACGCCGGTACGCATCCTCTGTGAGTGCGCCGGCCTGATAAGGACAAGGTTTCTTCAACTGGGAACAATATAATCCCGAAGTCATGGGCTTTCATGACGGAGCCGCTTTCAGATTTGCTAGGCCTAATTAAAAAAGGGTGAAGCTGAAGCATGTGCTATAACCATAAGGGTGGATCAGCAATAGACCTCTTAGTGTAGATCGCAGTGGAACAGATGCTACCACGAAAAACTGAAATAAAATAATTTATCATGTGGCAGGGCAATTCCGGTTGCTGGATTTTTGCCCAAAATCTTCCGTGTCAAATGCGGTGGTAGTACCTAAAACGATATACAGGTTTAGAGCTTCCTGCAATTTCTTTTTGTTTTTGAGATATTCTGTTAGCATATACAGATCATTCACTAAAAAAGGTGGGATGAAACTTGTATTTCCAGTGGAACCGTACATTTTTACTTGTTGGTTCTTACGATATATGGAGGCTACCTTGTGGCAATTTTCCGTTTAACAGATTTCCTTCAAATCTGGAATTCTAGTTGTGCATTTATTTACTCCGCGTTCTTATGGGTTTCCACACGTGTCATTGTCGACTCAGAGGACACCTGACGAAGCTGGGTTTGGAGAGTGACAATACATGCAGATTCTGTGGGGAGATGGAGGAAACTCTTAACATCACTCCTCATCATCTTCTAACGGACTGCGAGGCTGCCACTCAGAGAAGATTTAAGAATCGGGTAGTTACCAGAAGGAGGAGGGGAATATACCTTTCCTAGAGCTAGAACCCGTCAGGTTGTTAGGATTCCTTAGGGATCTTAACCTGATGGAGTTCGCTTGGGACATCTGTTTGGGTGCTGTGGGCAGCCTGCCGTACCAAGAGGGCATATCACAATAGATCGTAGGGTCGCAGTGCAATGCCTCCCCCCAAAGCATTTATTTGATGCTCCTCAATATTAGATAGTGCTAGAACCGTACATTGTACTGAAGAGGCCCTTTTTTTAGATGAAAGCTTAATCTTCCAGATATCAGATATGACTAAAATTTTCGTGTCAATTCGCCGGGTCAAATTTGATTATAATCAAAATAAACAAATAAAAAAAAAATAGTGGTTACCTTAAACCTAGAAGAGTCTCTTGATTTTCACCATTAGATGTGGCATCTATTGAGTCTAAATTCTCCTGTCCAATATGGCTGCGCTCGTGCACCAACAATAGTGCCAATATTGGCGTCACAAATGGACAATAAGAGCATTGATATTTATTACTGAGGAAATTGTTCTGTAAAATTGGCTCCTGATAGGAAGTGCTGGGCGTATGCCCTTTTTTATCAGGGCGTTGAAAATCTTTCCATTTATCACGGCCCTCTTCCCCATGGTCGTTCAATAGATGCGCTTTCAACCATTTCACCGATCTAAATCTACGACTGCATATTGTACAAACTTCCGTAAAATGACTGAAGTACCTAGAACAGTAAATAAGATTTTTGATGAATTTAAATTGAATAGAATTATCAGGAGGTTGTCCTAACCCGCGGCTGGCCGGGGTTGTATGCGGCCCAGTGCGACTTCGACTGCGGCCCAACAAACAATTTTAAACTAACATAAATAAATAATTTATTAATACTTTTTAATAGTATTCAGTCATATTTCTGGTGCCTTTTGTCACCAAGGAGCTCAAAGGTTGGTTTTTATTTACGTTTTCAACAATAGAGAACACGCTCATGAATTGTTTAAATTCATCTAGATATTACCTGCCAACTTTCATAGGATTGTAGTATAATGTAGATAAAATAGAAGCTCTTAATTTAGGAAACTCTAGCTGAAAACAAGCTACCTGGACTTGAATAGGATTGTAGTACAATGTAGATTAAGATAGGAGCTCTTAATTTAGGAAACTCTAGCTGAAAACAAGCTACCTGGACTTGAATAGGATTGAGGTACAATGTAGATTAAGATAGGAGCTCTTAATTTAGGAAACTCTAGCTGAATAGAGCTTGTATGTATACTATATACTGCAAATAAGACAGGAGCTTATAATTTAGAAGATTCTAACTTAAAACGGGCTACCTGACTTGAACAGGATTATAATAAAACATAGTTAGCTCCTAGTTTAAGAGACTTTAGCTGTTCCGCTCTCTTTTGGTACAGTTGCTTCGAGAAGACATTTTTAACGAAGCTGTATTTTTTGATAATTCCATCTCTGGGGAAGTTCCAGATGCGGTAGTTGGCCGCCTCTTTCCTATACTTTTTTTTTTATCGTCTGAGGATAATCCCCTTCCTGAAAAAGGTGTGAGATTAAGAATGACCTTTCATCCCAGGCTGTAGGACAAGTCTCCAATACTTCCGCCATGCATAGACGAGCTAGACTTTGTAACCAACCATTACGAGGTTACGAGGGTTTCGGAAAAGGTTTAGAATATTGGATGTATGCCGGATGTAGATGGAGGAAATATCCTCCCTAGAATCGTTGCAGTTAATGAAATTGCTTATAGAAATAGACCAAAAATGAGTGTTTTATCTAGGCTTAGGAAAGTTTTCTCTGTTGGGTTGCTGTGAGGATAAGGCTCGGAAGATCGGTGACTTTAATTTACTTAGTAGGCTCCTATTATCAATTAATTCCATTCTTACCTATGCTGTAGATCTGAATCCTGTGGTTTCAATGGATCCGGACTTTGTTTAATATCGTTCACCTGGGGCAACAGGCTTTCCTCTACAATTCCATGGGAATTCTGTTTGTGAACTCTTAAAAAATATTTACTACACAATTCTTTGTTGCAAATATCGCAAACAACACCGCCAATTTGTGCACCATTTTCGATAGATATACCATGCATCCGTTGCATGTGCGTTTTCATAAAATATTTATTGCAAAGCTCCTGAAATCAAAAACCCAGTAAAAAAATATATATATTGATGATTTTTTCAATTTCTAAACATCTTATAAATTTTTTGATAATATCTTATTTCATACTTTCAATTCCATTTTTTTTTTAATCAGATGAAGCAAGGAATCAAATTATCGATATGAATTTTGATGTGTCACTTAATTACCATTCCTAAATGTATACACAAGCATGGATCATAATCTGTTTGACTTTGAACCTAAAGCTTTCAAAGTCCGGCCTGCTAGCCGGATAGCATTAGCCGTTGAAAGTAAGTAAGACAAGATCCGTGGCATCGACGGGGTCCCTTAACAAAACTGTTTTAAGAGAAGCTATAGAAGACGATCCTTAAATAAGCACTAGAAAACTTGCAGGCGGATTAGCAGCGACAAAAATCCCACGTGCTCATCCATAGGGATGAATGTCGTGAAACTATACATGAATGGAAGCTTGATAGACATGGAAGCCTGAAGATACAACAACAGCCCTAATTTGGCAAACCTATCCACCTCCTTATTCCTATATGATCTGGTACCCAGATGTACTTACATCTTCAAAGAAGAAAGCTCTTCCAGTCTTTTAGAACATTCTAGTACCACCAACTTGGAAGTGAAGACACATGAATTCAGCGCCTACAACGCAGCTTGTGACTGTCCAAGCAGACACAAACACCTTTTTAAGTTAGTGTTACGGCAGCTTCTCATCCAAAATACAACAAAGAATAGCATTAGCTGTTGACAGTAAGTAAGGCAAATCCGTGGCATCCACGGAGTCCCTTGACCTAACTTTTTAAGAGAAGCTTATTCGAGGTGTCGTCGAATAAGCACTAGAAAACTTGCAGGCGGGTTAGCAGCGACAAAACCCACTGTGCTCATCCATAGGGATGAAAACTATCCATGAATGGAAGCTTGATAGGAATGAAAGCCTGAAGACACAACAACAGCGCCTAATTTGACAAATCTATCCACCTTCTCATTCCTCATATGACCTGGTACCCAGGACTAGAAGCAATTCCTTCAAAAAAGAAAGCTCTTCCAGTCTAGAACATTCAAGGTCCAACCTGAAAATGAAGACATATGAATTCAACGCCTTCAGCGCAGCTTGGCTGCCCGACAGATAAAAAACACCTTTTAAGTTAATGTTACGCAGCCTCTCCTCCAAAATACAACCAAGAATAGCATAAACCTCAGCTTGAAAAGCAGTGGTTCATTCACTAAGAGATACTACCAAGTGGATTCCTGTCTCAAAATAGACCGCAGCTCCAGCACCTACCATCCTTTCTGGAACCGTCATTGTAACATGGAGGTAATTACAAGGTATCATACCAGGCGGACCTAATCTTCCATGGAAGGTAACTCGATGCTGTAAGCATTACCCGCCAAGAAACCTGCTTGTCAGCATTTTACAAAAGTCAACATTTTTATATTCACATATGAATAAAACTGCTTTTATGCGCAAAAACTTTGGTAACGCTAGTATTATTTTAGTGAACTATTTAGCAGGAAGACTTTAACACCACATAACTTAATGACCACATAACTTTAACACCAATAATAATTGCTTTACCTTTTTGCAAATTTCACAAAACGAACTAGTCGGTGTGTGTTGTATTGTACGCTCAGTATCTTCAGTCAACTTCTCATCCAAATAAGTACCAATTTGTAAAAAATTTTTATGATTTTCTTGAGCATTTAATATAAATTGATTACGAATCCCATAATCATTATTGAATCCATTGCTTAATTCTTCCACTAGCGAGGAATGTTCCTTGATAATATGATTTTCAAGAAGTGTCAAATTCCCTAGATCTTTATTACAGATCTCACAACAGAAATTATCCTGTTCCTGAAACAATCAAATTGGTAAAATAAAATTCACGGAAAAACTCGGAATATTCCACCACAAAGCCAAAACCGTTTTTGAGATATGTGAAAGAGTATATAGGAAATGTTGGGGATTAAGTACCAAGATGAGTCTGTGGATATACACCAGTATGTTAGACCAAGGGTGTCTTGGCGGTCAGTGGTTTGATGGATAAAAAATACCTTGCAATAGGGAATGAGTTGGGCCTCTCTGTGGTGTTGCAAAGACGATTGTCTAAGCGCAACAGATGCCATGAGGTTCAACCTTAGAGGTTCTTTTAAGTTAACTCCCATTCCACAACTAAGGTGTAGTCACTAGAGCTGTAACAGTTAGATGATCAAAGGGGACAAACTTCCTTCTAAGCATAGTGGAGCATACCAAAGCGAGAACCTAAGAGGCCTGCTTTGGCAAGCCTTTCAGTGCCTTTATACCGGCCAAAGAATCTTGGAAGTATGGACCACCAATGTTAGGCGATTCTATGTGATGATTATGGAGGGCTCCAGGACGGAAGATGATGTGGAAGCTATGTGTACGCGGGAGGTGGGACGTTAATTTCAGTAAGCCTAGGTAAGCTAGCTAACCACAGTATTTCAGGCAGAGCTAGTCGCATGTATGATCTAATGCATCCAATGTCATCTTCTCAGATAGCCAAGTGAATAATACAAGTCTGCTGTGGGATTGCTAGGTCATCTTCAGAAAAAACTAGTGACTAAAACAAGGTCTTTTTTAGTCCTGGGTACAAAAGGAACGAAGCGATGGATCATTCTTCCTTACCCGGGGAGATTCCACAGGAATATCCTGTGGAGACCAGAAACTTTTTGCGGCATTACAAGGATTGCTTGATGAGTGCACAGGAATGATCGCAAGAATGATGGATGGGAAACCCACAGAGCCAGGTGAAAAAGGTATCTGCCCAGGCTTACTGCAGAGCTACTCCAATAAGTCCGTGCGGCCCATACGGATGTCCGTGTAGGCCTTCTCGCCTGGGTCACTGTAGACTTCTGACAACAGATAGCCTATGCAGGTATTATCAAAACAAGAAGAGGAAACAGCACTGCACATTAGAGGCTTATGCGGATGGCAGTTCGCCTTCCGCGGGAAGGAAAAAACTGACACCTTTAAGCCTCAACCAGGACCCTTTTTCTCCAGACTCTTACGTCTAATTAAACAGACAGAACTGGAGAACATGTACAGAATTTAGACACCAAGATTTAATTTTACCTTATCTTATCTAAAATGACCAACCAATTTAATAGTTTATTTAGTTGCAGAATTTACCTGTTGCAAATTCATGATCATTGTATGCAATTTCTGTACTTCATTCTTTTCATCTTTTTCATTAATTATACTAAATTCATTATTTGTTAATTTATGCACTTGTTCATAATGCAATTTCATTAAATATGTATCTGGAAATGTAGCCGGACATAGTGTACAAGTGCATGTAACAGTTGTTGTTGCATTCTGATTGCCTGTTGAATTTGTTGATGACGTTTCATCGCTATTCGATTCACGTAATATTAAATTCAATGGCATCGGCTGGTTGTTTGCTATATTTTTCTCATTGAATCCATGGCATTTTTGTTTATGCACTCTTAAAAAATATTTATTGCAATATTCCTGGAAATAAACATAAAATGCATAATTAATGCAAGAGATATTAATTATCCAAGTAAACAATTACGAGGAAACTGTTTAAATGGAGATGATGGACTCCGTCTGAACAGAACATCTGCTTGGGAACGGGAGAGAAAAAAAGGTAAGGAAACATGATTAACGGTTTTACAGAGCAAAACAAGGCTATAAATTTGGCTGAAGAAAGAAAGCCAGCCAATCACATGCATGGAAGGAAAAATTAAGCCCAGCACCAATTACTTGCAGCCATTTAAAACACAAGATGGCGGAGAAAGTAGGGCCCGCCCCCCCTGCTTGTTCTATCCACCCAGTTTCTAAGCCAGTGTTGCTTTGGCATTAAGGTCGATCCTACCCTGAAGAGGTTATTCCAATGTAAGCAAAAAACGTCGGTTTACAACAAACCACTGACGTGGTCTCAACTATAAGAGTGTTTTGCACATAGAAATGGCCCACGGATGGGAATCGAAATAAATCTGGAATAGCGTACCTTGTTTCTCGTTAGCCAAGAAAGTGCAGGCAGTCAGGGAAGTCACAGTGAACAGATACCATTAAACCAAACAGCCTGCCAGTTGCAGGCCGAATATCATCAAGTCCTTACGATCTAACAGCTGATATAAGAGGCTACAAATCAGATTAGCGGAAGTGGTTGTATTTTATCCCCAACATTCCCGGATGTAACCGTGGTGTCAGCAGGGCTATTAAACATCTAAAGCCGACTGCTATCAATTAACAAACTGATTTTGAGAAGAACTGGAGATCCTGTCCGGAGTGGAGTGTATACTGATCTGGTTAATCCCAGAGACGAACTGAGAACCCTTCAGAGGAATCCCTCGTTCAATTCATTTGGGTTTTGGGTTTGAGAGCCGGCACATCTAAAACACCTATAAGTGTCTTACAATTTTCCATCCCCTACCCTCGGTATGTCAAGGCTAGTGCACGCCTCCTCGTGGCAACGCTGGTAACTGTGTGGGTAGTCCACGCCCAGGCTGAATGCAAGATGCCCCTTCAGGCTTTAGGTCGAAAGGTGGTGGAGAGAAGTGGCCATCCCCCATCGCCCCTGGTTCTCCAAGTTGGGTAAATCCTCATACCTTCCCTTTCTCCTTATGTGACTTCATATAAGTATTCCTGGGAGACATTATCTTGCAGCCCTCAGGCAACGAATAAAAAACCAGTAGGTGGCTAATCCATC
Source organism: Triatoma infestans (assembly GCA_011037195.1). Lineage (NCBI taxonomy): Eukaryota > Metazoa > Arthropoda > Insecta > Hemiptera > Reduviidae > Triatoma > Triatoma infestans. Next base: position 42,767 of record JAAEAF010003676.1, on the reverse strand, counting down.
GGGCGTGCGATCAGTCACGCTTGCCATGTAGTGGTCTCGTAGTGGCTGTGGTTTGAATAATAACGCCATGGCGTAGTCCGCAATGTTGGATAACATCTGGTTTTTATCCGTCGTAGCATGCATATAGATAGTTTTCCTGACCGGTTTCGGATTTTTATCCCTCGTCAGAGCAAATTCACCAAGTTCGTGTAGAGAGTTCACTTCAATTTAATATTTCTGTAACACTCACACTTTGCCCGCAAGGAGAATCTGTTGCATGCAGTTACTTGGGGAGTAGCGACCTCACGGATTACCATAGCTCAGTACTCCATGCACTTCATCAGAATAGTCAGTACACAATACACTTAAACTACATACACTCTACACTTTACAGACAAGGACAAACACAGTACACAAACTGGGTCTCCGACCCAAGTTAATTGGCGAAAGTCAAGGGAGAAGGAAGGGATTAGCTCAGTGGAGAGCGCTGAACTAGCAATGCGGAGGTCCTGGGTTCGAATCCAACATGCTGTTCTTAGATTTTTTTTTCCTTGGAGCCTCTACAACTCACTGTCCGGTGATGGGCAGTGTTGTCTGTAGCTAGAAAATGCTGCTTGGAGGCCGGCTGTGCATTGGAGGAGGCTCCGGGGGGGGCACAATAGATCTTTCAGGACGCAGTGCAATAATTCCCTATAACATCTCTAGATCTCTACACTCACACTTATATGACAAATATACAACCAACAAGTGTGAGTGTAACAGCAACAAAAATTGAAGTGAAATCTCTACACGAACTTGGCGAATTGGCTCTGACGATGGATGAAAATCCGAAACCAGTCAGTAAAACTATAAATATACATGCTACGATGGATAAAATACCAGATTGTGTTACGGATTTGAATGAGAGGAAACCCACAACATAAATTTAAGACCAATCGCCAGCCACGTAGCTTTGTTGTCGACCTAAGGGTTGGCCCTCCGAGCTGGTTGGGCGGACTCAGCCAGTCTAAAGCGCGGGGGTTGTGCCTCCTTAGGCCACACTAATCAGGTTTTGCACAACAACCTAACATTCTTGAACTGAAGAGGAACGGTCCTTACACAAAATACCTGATTACCGAAAAAGGGGAAAAAATGTTAAAAATGGAAATGAAGAGCCAAATATCACTTACCTTGCAACAAATTTCACAAAATGCTGTTGTACCAGCGCTGTTACTAATCTGTGCAGATTTTTTAATCCTTTCCGGTGATTTAGAACTATCTTTTGATTCATCATTTGACCATGAACTAACTAATAAACTTAAAGCTTGATGTGGACTATTATTCAATGATGATGTTTGATCATTTTCATCGTCAAACATTAATTCTTTTTTGATCATATCACCGGTAGATGGTCCTGGTAAAGAATTTAATTCTTCTGTACTATTTCTTTCATCTTCACCAGCCTGTTCAATAATACCATGGATTTTTGCTTTATGCCTTCTAACAAAATATTTATTACAGAATTCCCTTTGGCATATATTGCATAATGCACGCATAGATGATGCAGTTATATTATTCATTTGTAGATTATTAGCTTTAATTAATGTTTGTTGTGTATTATTGTTGATTTGTTGTAATTTCTTTGTTGCATTAGTTTGTGTAGTTGTTGAGGTTATATTTGCTGTTGTAGAAATTGGAAAATAATTCAACATTGGCATATTTAAATCCATATTAGTTAGATTCTCCATATATATACCATGTTTATTAGCTTTATGCGTTTTTAAAAAATATTTATTACAAAATTCTTTATTACAAAGATCGCAAAATGCTTCTGGATTAAATATACGATGCGTTGTTGTATCTAATATTGAATTTGTTGCTGTTGAAGAGGTTATTGTTGAAGTTTGTGGCATATTATTACCATTATTGAATAATCTTTTAAAATTTGGCAATATTATCTGTTGGGATAATTGATTTGTTAAATAATTTCCATGCCATGTTGTATTATGCATTGTTGTTGCATCATCTTTTGGTGAATTTGTTGCATTATTCGTTGTTGTTGTTGTGGTTGTTGTTGTTGATGTTATTGTTGTTCCAGTTGTTGATGATAAATTTAATGGAAATGTTATATCAATTTCATCTATTTGTTGCGTTTGTGTATGCAACAAATCTTGTTGCCTATTATCATTGTTGCATAATTGTTGTTGCTGTTGCATAGCTGTTATTGTTGTATATTGTTGTTGATAGCTATTCTCATCTGTTGATTGTATACGCGATGGTTTTGATTGTTTACGACGTTTTTTTGTAGTATATTCATCATTATCATTTAAATTATTACTACGCAATGTCATTGTTAGTAGTGTTGCTGTAGCTGAGGACATAACAAAAAAAACAAAACAAAAAATTAAATAAAAAAAATTTATCGAAGTCCAAAATGAGTCAACTCATAGTAATCAACAGTTTTTTTTTCTTTTTTTTGGCTTTTGTACTCTTCTTTCAAAAAATTTCTTAAAAATTGCCAGAAAATAAATTTATTATTTAACTTCTTTTTCTAATTCTTCTAAAAATTAGTGTGTACCTGAAACAAAACAAACTAGGTGTGAAATACACATTCGACATTGTCTCACTACAATATTACAATATAATAAACAAATATGCCATAAAATTGCAATAAGAGGTCTCCCCCCCCCCAGCCGGAGCGTGCCTCTCAATAGGGTACAAAAGCTGATGTTTTTGCTTATTACGGGGACATTTTAGAGCGTTCCGACTGAGGCGTTAGTTGTGCTGCTAGAGCTGTCACCACTGCACTTTTTTTTTGGTGCAAGCGGAGGCACAGACTATGACGCAACAATGATTTTTTGTAGACAGAGAAGCTTCTTAGCCAAAAACACTTGGACATAATGTAAAAAAAGTTAACCCGAGCCCAGTTTTAAGCATGATCCATGAATAGCATTCGTCCAGGTTCCTTTTCAGGTATCACTAGGGTCTAGGGTGCAATGGACCGAGGTGTGGGAGAAACGCGACCACAGGACCTCTGTGGTTCACAGAAGGATCTATGATGGACAGTGGAACTGCAGCCAGAGTGTGCGGTGTGAGCCCGCAGGTATGTAGGGTAACTAATTTTCTTTATATTTGGTATTCGAGCAATGCTTCTAATATATATTAATATTATATAGGTAATAGAACCGTACATTATACTGAAGTTAGTACTTTAGACAAAAGCTTAACGCTACTATTCCCCCAGAATACCCCCAAATCATTCATTTTCTCAGGGAAATGTTTCAAATATCAATGACGGATGTTCTACTGAGATACTACTCTGATACTACTGCTGGGCCAATGCCTAGCTGCTCTAACCAAGATTGGTGCTCGAAATAAATTGACACACGCCTGGGTGCCGGGACAATCGGGTTTCCTTGGCAACAAAAGAGCGGACGCCCTGGCGACGAAAGGCTTGAAGGATACCTTTATAGGCCCCGAGCCTCTCTGCGAGTTGCCCAGGAGCATGATTCAAGCTTTTATGAAGGACTGGATAGAAGACCAGCGTCTGAAATGTTGGGAAAGAACGCCAAGGCAAAGGCAAGCTGAATTCTTTGTTAAAAGACATTTACCTACATTTAACCAGGGACTAATGAGCCATAGCTGAAGGGATATGAGGTTAATAGTGGGTCTACTAACAGGGCATTGTAGGCTGAATAGGGACATGCACCATTTACTACTTGCAGACAACACGTTATGCCGATTCTGCAAGGCTGAGGAGGAAACCCCGGTACACATCCTTTGTGAGTGTGCCGGCCTGATGAGGACAAGATTTCATCAACTGGGGGCAAGTAATCCTGAAGCCACGAGCTTCATGACGGAGCCACTTTCAGCTTTGCTAGGCCTGATTAAGAGAGCGAGGCTGAAGGATAAGCTATAATCCTAGGGGAACCACAATAGAACTCTTAATGTAGGCCACAGTGGAATGAGGCCCGGTTTTTCAATCTAATCTAATACAAAGTTTAAAGGTGAAATCGTTGGAGACGTTTTCGAGAAAATCGCAAAAAACTGAAATTATTCAGTAAAGTCGCACTTCCGGTTGATGGAATTTGCCTGAAACCTTTGTGTGTCAGTTTTAGTGGTAGTACTTAAACGGTATACCAAGTTTGAGCTTCCTTTTTTGGCTTTTCGTTTTTCAGTAAGTACTAAAACACAGTACTTACCCAAAAAATTATTTAATAAATTAAACAAAAAAATAAAATAAAATACTTACTTGGCCCTCTTGCATGACATCTTGCGGTGATTTGAAGTCAATATTTGAATATACCAAACATTCGATCTTACGGCAATGGCTGAACTTATCTGAAATTTGAAATTAAATTTGATAAAATAACATTTGTTAATGTCATGATTCTATAAATAATTTTTGTAGTTATTACAAAAATATTTAAAATGTCTTGGATAATTTGGAAGGGCTACGCCCCCTGGGACCCAATTTCCAATGCAAAGTACACATTTCTGCTCTTAGAAACACTCAAGTTGACCTTTTTCTTACTGCATTTTCTTCTAAAGATATCTTAAAAAAAAAAAAAAAATGGCACAGCAACCCATGGTAAAGCACGCCATAGTTCACTCGCTGTTTAGTTCCGGCCTTTGCTACCTAGGTGCGCTAGGTGCTTTTATTTGAAACAATTGTCCTGGGAAAATTGATTTGGGGAGGGGTTCTGAGGGAACAGTAGAGTTATGCTTTCCCCCCAAGGTACCACGTTAGCCAATACACTTACCGGCAAAAAATTCTGGCCATTTAAAAAATTACATTTAATAAATAATATAATATTTTCTGGTTACTGTTTTCACCAGTTATTTTGTTTTGGGCGATTTAATAGATCAACATTTTTAGAGTAAATTGGGAGGACTTTGTGTATATTACACTTGTGGTATTAAACAAAAATTAAATAAATGAAAAAATGTTTACGCAGTTTGTGTTCATTTATTATCAATTTGTTTATTTTTATTCAGTTCGAATTGATTTTTTTTTGTTTGCTTGAACATCCGCTTTAGCTTGTCCCTTGGACTGAGAAAATTAAAAATTCGAATTTCAAAATGCCTCTTAGCAAGTTGCGACGTGCTGTAGCCACTTGATGACGGCCGCTCCATCAGATATGCAGCCATTGCTATTTGCTGTTCCCTCCCAAACTCTTGCGAGATGCAGTGCAGCGTTACAGAGAAACAGGCTCATACTCAAGAAGGCCAGGCTCAGGGCGTTCAAGGGCCACTGAACTGCGGGACGACCGTTTTTTGATACTGACAGTTTTACCAAATCGTTATCTGACACCTGCTGAAGTTGTTTGTCACCTCCAAGAACTTCGAGGTGTTCAAATTTGTGAGAGAACAGCTTGAAGGAGATTGAATGAGCAAGGTTTAATGGCTTTTCGCCCCCCAACAGAGAGCCGCAACAAACCAGGGAGCACCGAGTTGCTCGCCTTGAGTTTGCTTGGCAATACATCAATTGGTCTATCAAGGTTATGGGGGCAAGTGTATTGTTAACTGACAAATCCCGATTTGCCTCAAGGTCTCCCAGTCGCCGTGAACGAGGTGTGGAGAAGAAGATGTGAAAGATTTGCACAATGCAATTTTTGTTCTCACTAGGCCTTTCCAACGAGGTTCTCTGATGGTTTGGGTAGGTATCAGTTTAAAAAAGGCATACGGAGTTAGTGATCGTTACGAGGAGGTTCCATGACTGCTGTTCGGTATTTGGCGGACAACCTGCAAGTACATGTGGTCCTTATCATGCTGGAGATAGGTGGGGAGTTCGTGCTAAATGCACGATAACGCTCGTCCACATACAGCCCACATAGTGCAGGCCTTTCTTAATAACCATAATACTGACTTCCTAAACTGGCCTGCCCGTTTCGCTGACTTAATTCTATAAAACATCTGTGTGATATACTTGGAAGACGGATAAGAGAGCCGGAGAGTCCTTGCTGGGACGCTTCAATAGCTAGAAAGGGTACTTCAAGAACGGATGGGGCTCTAATGTCACAAAACGAAATTTCCCCGCTTGATTCAGAGCTGTGCCGAGACGCCTAGAAGCTGTGATAAAGACAAGAGGAGGTAATACTCCGGTATTAGCACCATCCCACTAAAAAATAATGTAAATTTCCAGATTCACCTTTTCGTTTTTTTTTTTTGTTTTTTTTTTAATTAATTATTTTAAATTTCCTATACAATCCTAATTTATTTGTTTTATTTTGGAAAAATCAGTTAACCTTATAAATGTTATCAACAAATAAAAATTATTTTAAAAAAATGTTAAAACTATACATAGAAATTGTAAATTTTTCTTTAAATTTCAAATTTTGCTTATATTTCTTGTAAATATAAAGTTGGTGGGAGGGGAACAAGTGCTACGCTACTAAAATTCCCCAAAATGTTAGATCCATTCATTGTACTGAAGTGATACTTTAGAAAAATGCCTTTGTTCCCCCAAAATACTCACCCACAAAAAAATTCAATTTTTCCAAGAAAATGGTTCAAATAAAAGTGATAGGTAATTATGTGTGTAGATAGTATACGGAAGTTTAAAAGAAGATCGTTGAAGCCGTTTTTGAAAAATTCAATAACATTATTTCTTTCCTGTAAAGTATCACTTCAGTATAATATATGGTTTGTCACCATCTATATAATATTAATACACATTAAAAAGCATTAGTAGAATTCCCAAATTTAAAGAAAATCGGTTAACCGAAAGTGTGATTTTTACAGAATAGGTTTTTGAAGTTTTGTGGGAGGGGGGGATTTTCTCATAAACGGTTTACAACGATTTTTGTTAAACTTAGAAATGCTTGCTGCATAGAAAGAAATGTATCACTTTTATTTAAAATATTAAAAAAAAATGGATTCGATACGAGCATTATAGGTCTGACTTAGTTTAAAATTATTAAACTAAATTTATTTGCACAAACGTGTTTATAAGTTTTGCCACAGAGTGCACCACTAAAGGCCACTAAAGCTATTCAATTAAAAACCTGCTAACCCCACTATTCTATTCTAATGGCCAACCCAAGTAAACATTGTAACGTAGCAATTTTAAAGAAAACAAAAATTAAACTGATTTATGGTAATAATTTTTTCTAATTAATTTTGTTTAAATCGTAGGAATTGTACAAATCAACTATGATAGATAGCACTTTAGTTGACAAACATAAAACCTACCCTTCTCCCCAAAAAAGCCCCCCTTAAATGACGTTACCCACAGAAATGTAAATATGTGTAGTTCACATACTTAGTTTAAAGAAAATCGTTTGGAACCGTTTTAGAGCAAAAAATAGCAGAACATTGAAAAATATTTTTCAAGTAAAAACGCCACTTCTGGTCATCTGATTTTCTTCAAACTTGGGAATTTCAACAACATATTTAATTCTAATTAATATTATTTAGATGATAGAATTTGTGTAATAAACTGAAATAACACTTTAAAGGACAACCTAAGCCCACCCCTCCCCCAAAAGTGCCCTTAAATGCATTTTCCTGGAAAAATGTTTAAAATAAAAATTATAGATCTTTGTATGTGTAGTTGATGTACCAAATTTAAAGTAAATCGTTTGAGCCATTTTCGAGAAAATTGTAAAAAAGTGAAAAAACACCATTCAGTAAAGTGGTAGTTCCGATTGAGGGAAGTTTGACACATAACGTATTGTCCGGATCTCCATGGGTGATACTTAAACGGGGAATGTTAAGTTTGAACTTTCTACGATTTTTCGTCTTTTTGAGCTATGCTGTTCACATATACACACACAGACACAGACCATTCGCTAAAAACCGCTTTTTTTTTTTTAAATCAGGATATTTCCGGTAAAAACTTGATATCGAAAAATTTGACACGATTACAAATACTTCAGCTTACTAGGGACTAAGAGACAGTAAAAATGGCCCCCTCCAAACAAAAGAGCTCTTTAATGAATTTTTTTCAGAAAGATGTTTCAATTAAAAATTCTACAATTCTGCAAGGAGTTTCTGTTGCATGCAGTTACTTGGGGAGGAGTAACGACCCCAAGGGGTTACCACAGTATTCTATGCACTTGGTTCAGAACAGTGCACAATACCTTAGAAAACTACATACACTCTACACTTTACAGACAAGGACAAACCCGGTATACAAAACTAGGTTGTATAGAATTAAAACTAGTTATGAAACCTAGCTGAGGAGACTTTAATTTGCTTAGGACTATACTTAACCCAGGTGCCTAGCTGAATTGACTTTAACTTGTTTTGGACTGCACTGTAGCTATCCAGAACCAACTGGGCAAGACTTTAACTTGTTTAAAAGCGCACTTGAGCTATTCAAAGAACAGATGGGAAGACTAACTTGTTTTGGACTGCATTGGACCTATCCACGGTGGCCTAAACCCGCTGGGGGGGTATCTGTTGCATGCAGTTATTTGGGGAGTGACGACCCCACGGGTAAACACAACTCAGTACTCCATGCACTTTGTGCAGAGCAATACAGAATACACTTAGAACTAAATACAATCTACACTTTACAGACAAGGACAAACACCGTACACAAAACTAGGTTGCATAAGATTAAAACTAGTTATGAAACCTAGCTGAGGAGACTTTAATTTGCTTAGGTTGTACTGTAACCCAGGCGCCTAGCTGAAAGGACTTTAACTTGTTTTTCACAGCACTGTAGCTATCCAAAACCAACTGGAAGAGACTTGTTTAGAACCACACTTGAGCTATTAAACGAACAGTTGGGAAGACTAGCTTGTTTTGGACTGCATTGGAGCTATCCACGGTGGCCTAAGCCAGCGAGGGGGTATCTGTTGCATGCAGTTATTTGAGGGAGTAGCGACCCCAAATTTCACAGCTCAATACTCCATACACTTCGTGCAGAACAGTTCACAATACACAGACAAGGATAAACACTAGGTTCTCCGTCCCGCATTAATTGGCGTAAGCGAAGGGAGAAGGAAGGGATTAAGCTCATTGGTAGCGCGCTGGACTAGCAACGCGGAGGTTCCGTGTTCGAATCCAGCCGTGCTGCTCTTAGACGTTCACTTCCTAGGAACCTCTACAGCTCACAGTACCGGTGATGGGCAGTGGTGTCTATAGCTAGAGAACATTGTTCCAGAGGCCGGCAGTAAACTGAGAAGGCTCCCGGCGGGGACACAGTAAAAAATTTCATCTCTTTTTATGCTAAGTTAGTATACCAAATTTGAAGAAAATCCATTGGAACCTTACTTGAGAATATAACAAAAAACTGAAATGTATATTAAATAGATTAATTTTGGAATGAAATTTTGGAGGTTTATGTTATAAACTCAACTGATAAGCAGGTAGTAGGATATGCAGGCTTATATGTTGCTTATATTCCTAGATTTATGTGATTAAATTTTAATTTATAAGTAGATAGATAAATGATCCTATTTTTACCAGCTTATCACTCAAATTTATCACATAAACCTATAAATTTATCACTTTATAATACAGATAATACTTTTGAAAATTTTCTTATCAACATTTGTATTCCATAATATCAATTATCACCTTAAATTCCACAAGATATATTATCACTTAAATTGCTCCTAACACTTAAATTTATGCTCTAATAGTAATAATCAGTTTATATGTTCATGTGATAAATTTAAGTGATAAACATGTAGAAAGGTGTTTAATCTTTCAACTCAACTCGTATAAAGTCACCACAAAAAATTACCTTTTACTTTTGGTATATGTCAACTCTTAATCACTTAAATTTATGGTTTAATAGTAATTATCGGTTTATGTGATAAATTTAAGTGATAAACAGATAAAAAGGTGTTCAATTTTTAACCTCAACTCACAGATAAAGTGACCACAGAAATTACCTTTCACTTTTTGAATATGTCAACTCACTTAAACTTATGGTTTAATAGTAATTATCAGTTTATGAGATAAATTTAAGTGATAAAAAGGTAGAAATGTGTTTATTCTTTAAACTCAACACACATATATATAGTGATCACAAAAAACATTACCTTTCACTTTTTGGTATATGTCAACTCTTAATAACTTAAATTTATGGTTTAATGGTAATTATCGGTTTATATGATAAATTTACGTGATAAATAGGCAGAAAGGGGTTTAATCTTTTAACGCAACTCACTATGTGATCACAAAAATTATCTTTCACTTTTTGGTATATGTCAACTTTTAATTACTTAAATTTATGGTTTAATAGTAATTATCGGTTTATGTGATAAATTTAAATGACAAGCAGGTAGTAAGGTTTTTAATCTTTAAACTCAACTCACATATATAAATTGACCATAAAAAATTACCTTTCACTTTGTGGTATATGTCAATTCTTAATCACTTAAATTTAGGGTTTAATAGTAATTATCGGTTTATGTGATAAATGTAAGGGATAAACAGGTAGAATGGTGTTTAATCTTTTAAATCAACTCACACATAAAGTGACCACAAAAATTGCCTTTCACTTTTTGTATATATCAACTCTTAATCACTTAAATTTATGATTTAATAGTATTTATCGGTCGGTTTATGTGATAAATTTAAGTGATAAGCAGCTAGAATGTTCAATCTTTAACCTCAACTCACAGATAAAGTGACCAGATAAAAATGAATTTACCTTTTATTTTTGTTCAATGTTTCAACCTGGTATCACTTTGTAATAATAGCTTACTTATATGATATTATTGTGTTTAATTTACTAATTAAACTAATTTTTTTTTTTTTAAATTTTCACTTGATCACGAAAAGCATTATGGTTAAATCTGGGTATTATTATAATGTATAAGGATAAAAAGTTGTGTATATATGTGGCTTATTCGCCCACTCCGATACGTGTACCTCCTTCTAAGGGGTTTTATATTTCGTCCAGTCACCCCCTTATTCACAAAAACACACACCCCCTGTTCACCCCTGATTTTATATTTTATACTTTCTTTTTTTTTTTCCCTCCCGTCAACTTAGTCATATTCTAGAATTGAATAAAAATTATATATCTATATATTTTTAAAAAATCAATAAGTATGACATTGCCTTTTTTTGAGGGGGAAAATCATAAAAAAAAAAAAAATTGTTAATCAGAATTTTGTAATTTATTTTTATAAAAAAATTTGTTTTTTTTTTTATTTATACTTTATTGTCAATTTTTTATTAATTTTTTTTTTGTAATTAATTAGTAGAATAAAGTTGTTTACTTACTCATTTTATGTGTCATTTTTTTTTTTTGTTATTTTCTAAATTACTGTTTCGTTCTTCTTATTAGTTTTGTAGAATAATTTCTTGTGTAGGGGTTTTTGGAGTACCCACTTTTTTGATAAAAAAAAAAATCAAAAATAAAAACAATTTTAAAATATTTAACAAAACTTAAAAAAAAAAATAAAATTCAAAAATTCAAAAAATTTGAACACTCACTGAATTATTATTATTATTATTATTATTATTATTTTAAACACTCTTTTGAAAAAACACTACTTCGTTACTTTTTAATTTTGTATTAATTTAAATTAAATAATTCTTATAAAACGCCTTTTTCATTATCCTGTTTTGTATTGTTTTTTTTGTTTTTTTTAATTAGATTAATTTGACATCCTAATAGGATGTTTGTGTTACTTAGATTTCGTACTATTATTCAATTTTTTTTTTTTTAATTTTTGTCAAATTCAATTTTAAATTAATAAACTCTTTTTTGTTTTTTGGCTTTTATCTTTTGTTTATTAATTTTTCGTTTATTTATTTATTTATTTATTTTAATAAACAGACTGAGTTTTTATAAAATTTATTAGAGTGAGTATCTAAAATGGGAATAAGTTAAAACAAAAATTGTTCAAGGCACACACGCAAAAGTTCATCCATCCCTACTATTGCCTCCTTTTGGCCGCCTCCCCACCCCCCCTACTTAAAATTGAGGGGTGGTTGGTTTTTGGAGGGGTGGCTGCTGCCAAAGGAGCTAAGGGGGATTGGGGTAGTAGGTTTTTATAAAGGGTGGCTGTAAAATAGTGGGAGTTTATATATATATATATATATTGTGTGTGTGTGAGAGAGAGTGAGAGGGAATGAAAGAGTGTGGCGGGCCACAATGACCCGCGCGTGTTTCCCGGCTTGTGTACTGTCGTCTACACTGCCTTAGGCTTGAAAATTGGTGACGGTAGGGCAAGAGCGGGTGCGCGGCGGAGGCGGCGGCCCAAACTTTACACACACACACACTCACAGTGGAGGGTGGGTGGGTTAAAAATGTCTACCGCCTTTCTATCTTTCCACTGCCGCCTCTCATACTTTTTGCACATGTCCCTCCTAAAAACTGGACCTCTCTAGGGAAAAAAAAAAAAGGAAAAAGCCGCCCCTTGCCGCCAGGTACTTTCTACTCTCTTTCACTCTCTCTTTAGCCGCCCCCCATTGCCACCCCAAAATCATCCCCTCTACCAAGGGGTGAAAGAAGAAGGCGGTAGGGCACAGGCCTGGCGACAACGCTATACACCCCCTTCTTTTCATAAAACTCCCAAAACTGTAGAAAAAAAAAATAAAAATTCCCTTTTTCCATCCCCCACTTCACTCACACTAACTTACTTACTCACATATACACACTCATACACAGACTTCCCTCTCTCTTTCTCTTAACACAAGTAAAAGGTTCAGTATTGATTCGAAGTGACGTCATATATGGAGGAGAATAAAATAAGGGGTGGACTTTTGTCAGTACAAAACATTTCTCCACCGACCTCTCACACAAAATACCACCCCCATTCCCTTCTTATTCCAACAGTACCCCCTTAAATATGAAACGCTCAGGGGAGGGGATTTTTCTACGCTCAGGGGAGGGGATTTTTCTACCAAATACCCTGTCGCTTCTCCTTTTTTTTGTTTTTTTTTTAAGAAAAAACTCACCCTGAAAAGGGGGTTGCACTTGACGTACAAGAGCTGGGATATAGATACAACAGTATATATATATGTATAACTGTATGGGAGGGGGGGGGGGGCAAGTTTCCTTTATAAGTAAAGAAATAATTTAATTTTTACAAAAACCACCCTAATTTAAAAAAAAAAAAAAAAATCTGGTGTGAAACACTCACACAACATTCACTTACTCCTTGTTCTTAAAACTGTAATTGATAATTTGTTTTACTTTCTACTAAAAAACTTTCATACTCCTAGTAAGAGAGGAAGTATTGTAATCGTACCAAATTTTCGATGTGGAGTTTTCACCGGATATATTCCGTTTTGAGGTCACCTGAGTCCAAAACAAGTGGTATTTAGCAAATGTCTGTGGTTGTGTGTGTGTGTTGTGTTGTGTGTGTTGTGTGTGTGTGTGTATGTATCTATGTGCAACAGGGCATAGCTCAAACAACAAAAAATAACAGGAAAGTTTAAACTGCATATCCGTTTGGGTATTCACCATGGGGATCCGACAGTAGGGACGCGGTAAATAATTTCATCATACGGAAGTTACCACTTTACTATAGTTTTTCATTTTTTGCAAGTTTTCTAGAAAAATGGAACGCAAACAGATTTTCTATAAACTTATGATCAAACTACACTTACAAAGATCTACAATTTTTATTTGAAATATTTCTCCGGGAAAATGCATTTAAGGGCACTTTTAGGGGGGAGGGGTGGGGTTAGGTTGTCCTCTAAAGTGCTATTTCAGTTTACTATACAATTCTGTGATCTAAATAATATGAATTAGAATTAAAAATATGTGGTTGAAATTCCAAGTTTGGAAAAAATCGGATGACCGGGAAGTGCGTTTTTACTGAAATGCAATTTTCAGTTTTCTGATATTTTGTCGAAATATCGGTTCCAAAGATTTTTCATTAAAGTAGGAATGTGAACTTACACATATATGAAGGGCTACAACTTTTATTTGAAACATTTCTCCTGGTGAAGTCATTTAAAAAGGGCTTTTGGGGGAGGGTTGGGGTTATGTTTTTTTTCTAAAGTGCTACCTACCATTGTGCTATGATTATGCAATTCCAACATCCAAGCACAATTAATTAGAAATAAATAGTTGGCCAAAATTCCAAGTTTCAAGAAAATTAGTAAACCGGAAGTGCGCTTTTACTGAACAGTTTTTGTTTAGTTTTCGACGAACTCCCAACAATTTTCATTAAATTTTGAAAACTTGGAGTAAGAGAAATTTGTGTAATTGTTTCACACCAGATTTTTTTTTGTAGTTAGTATACCAAATTTAATGAAATTCACTGAAAACTGACAAAAAAAAAACTGTTCAGTAAAAACGCCACTTCCGCTTTTACTAATTTTCCTTGAAAGTCGTACTTTTCGGCAATTCTATTTACTATTTATTTCACTAATTTTTGTTTGGATGGTAGTAATTTGTATAATCAACTAAGATAACACTTTAGAGGCAAACATAACCCTTCCCCGCCGCCAACCGCCCCATTAAATGACTTTACCCGGGAGAAATATTTCAAATTAAAAGTTGTAGCTCCATTATGTGTGTAGTGCCTGTCACATACTTTAAAAAGAAAATCGTTTTGGAGTCATTTTTTTAAAGGAAAGACGGAGGGAGGATAATTTTCAATAAAAAAAAACGCACTTCCCGGGTCATCCGATGGTAGGGATGTAGAAACAAACTCGGGAGAATTTCAAAAACATATATGAATTCTAATTAATATTATTTAGATGAAATAAGGCACTTTAGTGGAAAACCTAACCCCTCCCTCTCAAACCTGCCCCCAAAAGTGCCCTTAAATGAATTCCCCCCCCCAAATTTTTAAAAATAAATGTTATAGCTCATTATATGTGTAGTTCACATATTTAGTTAAAAGAATTTGGAAAAAAATCCGCGAAAAAAATAATAATAATAATAATTTAGTAAAGTGGGGTAATTCCGGGTGAGGAATTTTGACACATAACTTACTGTCCTGTTACTGTTACTGGGAATATCAAGTTTGAACTGTCTATGATTCTTTTCGTTTTTTTGAGCTATGCTGTTTAAAACACACAGAGAGAGACCATTTTCAAAACACTATATTTTTTTTATTTTTTTTTGGACCTCAGGGAGCGGATATTTGCCGGTGAAAATTCGATATCGAAAATTTTGACGCGATTACAAATACTTCGTCTTACTAGGAGGTAGTAATAAATAAATAAGTAAATAAAATGATTAAAAATAAAATATTTAATAAAAAGTTTGCCCTTATTACCACCAGATGGAGGAACCACATATTCTACTAATAAGATATTTATTAACGATTACAATTCTCCCTTCTCACTGGAAATACATGTTTTTAAGGGTCCCTCCCACCCCCTGAGTCTGTGTGTATGTATGTGTGTATAATATATGTGGAACATTGACAGATTTCCTTTAAATTTGCTATACTAACTATGAATGCGCGTGAAGACAGACCTATAAGTTTTGTCTGAAACTTTTTTCCCGAGAAGTTTAAGGTGAGAGAGGGGGAAGTTATGATTTCCACCAAACAATTCATTTTATTAAATTTAAAATTCTTCTCCATTGTTATAAAATTTCAAACAAAGTAAACACTTTAATAAAACCGATAAATTAGGGGGACAATTTTTCGATATTACACTCAATGGCGAAAAATTAACTATTTCTATATATAGTTTTAAAATTTTTATCGTTCATAACATTTATAGGTTAACTGATTTTTCCAAAATAAAACAAATAAAAATAGGATTATATAGGAAATTTAAAATAATTAATTATTTAAAAAAAAAAAAAAGGAAAAACAAAGTGAATTCGGAAATTTTATTTGTTTATTTATTTTTTTTTTAATTTTACATTATTTTTGTTTTTAAGTGGATGGTGCTAATACCGGAGTATTACCTCCTCTTGCCGGAGTATCACAGCTTCTAGGTGTCACGGCACAGTTGTGAATCAAGCGGGGAATTTCGTTTTGTTACATTAGAGCCCCATTCGTTCTTGAAGTATCCTTTCTAGTTTCCTGAAGCATCCCAGGAAGGATTCTCCGATCACTTATCTGTCTTCGAAGCATATCGCACAGATGCTCTATGGGATTTAAGTCAGGGGGACGGGCTGGCCAGTTTAGGAAGTCAATATTACGGTTTACTAAGAAAGGCCTGCACTATGTGGGCTGCATGTCGACGAGTGTTATCGTGCATTACCATAAACTCCTCACCTATTGCCGTCCGGCATGACAGGGACCACATTTACTTGCAGTATATCCGCCAAATACTGAGCAGCAAAGTGATACCTGCCTAAACCAATCAGAAAGCATCATTGGAAAAAGGCCTAGTGAGAACAAAATTGCATTGTGCAAAAATCTCTAACCACCTTCTCCTACATACTCGTTCATGGGCCGTCTGGAGGGAGCGCCTTAAAGCAAATCGGGGGACTTTCGTCAGTTCTTTACTTTCTCTAAAAAAATCCAACTATTTTCAACTAGTATGTGAGCTACACAACTTTTATTTGAAACATTTCTCCGGGGTAAAGTCATTTAAGGGGGGCTTTTTGGGGGAGTGGTGAGGTTATGTTTGCCTCTAAAGTGCTATCATAGTTGATTATATAAATTCTATCACCTAGATTAGATTAGATTAGATTCTATAGGGGATTGGCTCTTCACGCTACGCCACCGCGACCCTCAAAGGTCTATTGTGGCACCCCATAAGTTGGAGTCACCTCTTCCAACCTGTCCTTTATTTGAACTTTGGAATCTGGAGAGGCTCCTAGGTGGTCAGTTAAGAGCACCTACCATCACAGCATCGTCTCGTGTCCTGCCTGCCTTATTAGACTTACTAGACCCGAGAGAGTCCCCTGGCTGAGGCCTGCAGGCGTCAGCTTCTCCTCCCCAAAAGAGGCGAAACCACAGCCATCCAAGCCCCCCTCACACTGACACAAAACGTGCAGTACAGTTTCCTCTTCTTCCTGACAAAACCTAACAGGTATCTATTGCCAGGCCCATGCGGTGCATGTACTTATTAAGTCTAAAAAGGGCTAGTGAGTACGCCAACTGCTATCCTTATGCCCCCCCCCCCCCGGCCTAGTTGGAGTAGTTCAGCAGTTAGCCCGGGGCGAGTAAGCTATAAATGAATTCTTTTGCCTGCCTTTGGCCTGGGGTTTTAGCCCACTATTCCCTTGATCGGTCGTGCATCTATGTTCTAATAGATGCACTTGTGAGGCATTTAGCGACGCTGCAGACCGGAACCCTCCCGAGCCAGGCGATCCGCCGCCTCATTGCCTCTGTGACCCGAATGCCCGGGTACCCAGACAAGGAAAACCTTGTTGTGGCTACTAATTTCCCTGAGTACATCTAGCCCTTGAGCTGATCTCCCACAAGTCAAATTCTATTATCTAAACAGAATTATTATTAGTTTTTTTTTTTATTTAAGGCGCGTCAATATCTATGGTCATTGGCGCCCGGAGCCTTCTCAGTGCACTGCTGGCCTCTGGACAGTGTTCTCTCGTTACAGACAACACTGTTCATAAGCCGGACAATGAGCTGTAGGGGCTATTAGGAAGAAAAAATCTAAGGGCAGCACAGCTGTGGGACTCGAACCCGGGTCGTCCGCGTGGGAGTCCAGTGCTCTAACCTCTGAGCTAATCCCTTCCTTCTAAAAAATTAATTAGAAATAAATAGATTGCCAAAATTCCGCGTTAGATTAGTGTAAATCCGAAAGTGCGTTTTTACCAAACAGTTTTTTTTTTCTCTCTAGTTTAATAACACCGGAAGAATTTCATTAAATTTGGTTATACTAACCATAATGTTTATCAATTACAGTTTTATAAAATGCAGTAAAAGAAAGTTGTGCGAGTGTTTCACACCAGATTTTTTTTTACGAAATGTTTGCTTTGTCTTCACTTTTTATATCAATTTGAGAATCTAAACTTAATAAAAACTTTACACATTCATTCTCTTTCGTTATTATAACAACCCGTTGAGGAATTTTCGACAGACAGCTTACTGTCCCGGTATACCATGGTGATAACCTTAAACAGAATATCTGCCTTAAACGTTTTAGCTCTTTTGTATGTGTAGTTGATTTATTTAGTTTAAAGATATAGTTTTCTGTTTATTTTAATTTTTTTTTTTTTTTAATTAATTAATGTAGTTCTTGAAGAAGGACGACACCAAAAATGTACGAAACTTTTGAATAAACTTTTAATGTTAAAAAAAAAAATCTTGTTTCTTTGGCCTCTCCCGGCCAACCCGATATTTTTGCTTGTTTGAAAATACATAGCTAGTACACGTAATAACCAAACTTATGCGACTTTCTACCAGATAGTGCTGATGTAGCGGAACCCATTCAATACATTATCACCTACAAACATTAAAGTCGAACTAAATATTTTTTAATAAAACTTACTTAAGTTTCATGAAAAATTTCCCTAATTATAAAAATTGTAGGGAAATTAGTAAACATTAAGATCATTTAAGTATTTCCCCACTTGACAATTTACAGACAAAGTTATCTTCCAACCACAAGTTCCATAGTACTTAAATATATAATTAAATTGTTAAAAATTCATATATAATTACTAGAATTGGTGCTAAAAGTATGTGTGATTATAAACGTTATTAAGAGAAATACATAATTTACATATACAGTCATAATTATCACTCGATTTAATGTTGCCACTTCTCGATAGATCCATATACAAGAATTTGTAACAAAAATATTAGTCAAAATGATTACCGTTCGGGGACATCCCCAGTTATTAACATTTATAAAATATACCAACGAAATACATCGCCTAATAGTTTATTGTCTCTAACAATTAATATAGCATTTGGGGAATTTCAACGAATAGGTCCGGGGAAATGTTGAGTGAGTGGAGAAATATCCTCCTCGCATTTCCCTTTTTTGGATTTGGTTTTGACTTTTTGTTTTTTTAACCTTTTATTTCAATTAATCTCTTTAATAGCACATCACTAGTTCGAATCCCCGTGTATAACTACTATTTTTTTTTTTTTACGTCATAATTAATCCGTTTAATATTTAAATTCACAATTTAACAATATTATTTAAACACATTTAATTACAATTTGTACGAGATAATATGTGAAAAATAAAAAATAAAAAAAAATCTAGAGTGAAACACTCACACTAAATCTAATTTTAGATAAATCAAATTTAATGGAATTTGTTGGGTAATTTTTAT
This sequence comes from Triatoma infestans, assembly GCA_011037195.1. Classification (NCBI taxonomy): domain Eukaryota; kingdom Metazoa; phylum Arthropoda; class Insecta; order Hemiptera; family Reduviidae; genus Triatoma; species Triatoma infestans. The sequence goes on along the minus strand of JAAEAF010003676.1, from coordinate 23,716 downwards.
TGGGAGACAAAAATCACAAAAACTATTCAGTAAAAACACCTTTCCGGTTTATTAATTTTTCTTAAAAACTCAAACTTTTTGGGGGCAAATCTATTTTTATTTCTAAATTAATTTTGTTTAGATAGTAGCAATTGTATACAGGGTGTTTCAGGGTTAAGTTGCCAAACTGAAAATTTGAACTAAGGACCTCGAAACAAGAAAAAAATTTCCCATGGTCCGCAGACGCTTTGTTTAGGAGATATTCACACCTAAAGATTTTCATTGTAATGAATTATTTAGGCATAGTAAATAAATAAAACTTATTTTATTTGTTCCAACTACTTTATTTATTAAATGTAAACATTAACATCCATGTTAAATGTTCAAAGTGATTTCCTTGGGCATTAACTCAGGCTCGGCATCTTTCTTCAACAGCAGCAGTGGCAGAACGGCACTGGATATGTGTTATTGTTTCACAAGATTCAATTATCCTTCTTCGTAAAGAATTAAGGTCATTGACCGGCCTTGCATAGACTTTTTGTTTAATGTCACCCCAAACAAAAAAAATCCAGTGGTGTCAGGTGAGGAGAGCGAGCAGGCCAAGCCACTGGTCCTGCACGGCCAATCCATTGATTGGGATAATTAACATTTAGCCATTGTCGTGGACCTCTTCCGTAATGTGCAGGACAACCATCTAATTGAAACCACATGTTCCTTCTCAGTTGTAGTGGAATATCTTCAACTAAATCATAGTAATCATTATTAAGAAATTCCAAAAATGTGTCCGCATTGAGTCGAGGTGGTAAGAAATGCGGACCTATTAAAATATTGTCTATTATCCCCAACCACACATTGCACTGAAACTCGTGCTGAAAATGATGCTGACGAATTGCATGGGGATTTTCATGCAACCAGAGATGATTATTTTTCTGATTGAAAAATCCTAAACAAATCGTTTGCAGACATACCTTCATAGGAAATATTTGTTTCTTGTTTTGAGGTCCTTAGTTCATATTTTCAGTTTGGTCACTGCTGCTGTTGAAGAAAGATGCCGAGCCTGTCTTAATGCTCAAGGAAATCACTTTGAACAACATTTAAAATGAATGTTAATGTTTACATTTAATAAATAAGTAGTTGGAACAAATAAAATAAGTTTTATTTATTTACTATGCCTAAATAATTCATAACAATGAAAATCTTTAGGTGTGGATATCTCCTAAACAAAGCGTTTGCGGACATAGCACCATAGGAAATTTTTTTCTTGTTTTGAGGTCCTTAGTTCAAATTTTCAGTTTGGCTACTTAACCCTGAAACACCCTGTATAATAAACTTAGATAGCCATTTTAAAGGAAAAACATAACGCTATCGTGTCCTTAAATGAATTTTCCCCGGAGAAATGTTTCAACTAAAAAGTTGTAGATCTATGAATGTGTAGTCCATATAATATAATAAGTTTAAAGAAAATCGTTGGAACCATTTGATGAGAAAATTGCAAACAAAAGTGAAAAAAAAAAAATTAAGTTTACATAGGAAGTATATGTAATAATGTCAAATTTTTTGATATCGAGTTTTCACCGGAAATTAATGTTTTGAAGTCCTCAGAGTCCAAAAAAAACAGTTTTTTTTTCCGTTGTGGGTTACCGCCAGGTCACTTCCCGACTGCACTTGTCTCTATCCGACCAGTCTCGAACCTCTGGACCTGCCATCTGTTCACCAATCTCCTCTTCCCATCTCTTCGCTGGCCTTCCTCTCCGCTCTGTTCCTGGAAGTAATCCACTTCCTTTCCCTCTTCCGGCCACCTCCCTGGGTATGGGTGCCGGGGCACAAGGTAATGACTTAGCCGTCCAACTGGCCAGGAATGGAGCGAATACCCCTTTCTGTGGGCTTGAACCTGTTCTAGGGAAAGTATGGCGAGGGCGTCTCTGAGAAAATGGACTCGGAGAGAACATAATCGTCACTGGAGGCTAAGTACTGGAGCAAAACACGGCAAAATAATTATGCCAGAGCTGTGTAAAAGAAGAACCAGAGAAACCCTGGGTCTAAGCAGGTATCAGATTTGTCTGATAATGGGCCTGTTTACAAGGCAAGGTAGGTTCAAGAAACATCTGTACAAGTGGGATTATTTGATTCGGAGGCCTTGTGTAGACTGTGTCAGGAGGAGGAGGAGACGGCCTCTCACCTGTTGTTTGATTATTGTCGCAATCGGCAGATGAGGTACGAGATCTTCGGCAGTTGAGACAGGAGGAATCGTACTTCAAGAAGGACTGGTGGGGAAGGTCCTGGCCCTCATGAAGAGGGGAGGATTTCTCTACTCCCCCTTTAAGAAGGGGTTGGCGCAATTAAGCCTCAATGGGTAGACTGCAGTGCCTGGGTTTGAGCCCCCCCCCCGTATCATTCTATTCTATTCAAATATAACAAGGTTAATGAAAATTGTTGGAACCATTTAACGAGAAAATTGCAAAAAAAAGTATATATATAAAAAAATATGTATACATAGGAAGTATTTGCAATAGTGTCAAATTAATTAGAAATAAATGGATTGCCAAAATTATGGTATCAAAATTGTGTTACATGTTATGTGATTTACTTACTTAAACCGGTTTTTTTTCCGTTGTGGGTTACTGTCAGGTCACTTCCCGACTGCACGTGTCTCTATCCGACCAGTTTCGAACCTGGACCTGCCATCTGCTCACCACTCTCCTCTTCCCATCACTTCGCTGGCCTTCCTCTCCGCTCTATACCTGGAAGGATTCCACTTCCTTTCTCTCTTCCGGCCACCTCCCTGGGGGCACATTCTCCTCAAGTGTCCATACCATTTCAGATTGCTTTTGGCTAACTTTTCCCCCCTGACTTTCCATTACATCCATTTCCCTCATTTTTATCCACTCTGGTCTTTTGTATACACCGCCCCCGATAACCCATTTCTACTACATTCACTTTATTGCAAAACTTCTGCGTAGCAGTCCATGTTTCTAGGATGAGGATCCCGTCTACTCGTATTATTGAGTAGAAAATTCTTTTTTTCTGTTCTCCTTGGAAATTGTTTTATTCTCACTGCCTTCCGGGCCTGCTGAGTTCTTTTGATCACTTCTTCATCACATCTTCCAACTTCCTCCAGCACTGATCCCAAATATTTGAAGGCTTTTACTTTTCTGCACCTATTCTTCTTCAACGTACAAATCCTCTTACTCCGTTCCTTCTATTACCATATATTCCGTTTTCCCAGAGTTTGTCTTTATACCCCAGTCCGTGTGAAACTATGCGATTTATACATTAAAAAAACTCTCTATCAGCAAGGGTACTGTGTTGGTAGGAAAACATATTCGTTCAATTCCTCACCGTCTACAACCAAAAGCCGACCTAATTTTTTTTTTTTAACCCTACGAGCCATGAAGATCCTTGGCTTTTCTCATAATAGTACACCCATTTGTTCCTGTCTCGAGTCTTGGCTTGCCACTCCTTACTTGGAGCCTCCTAAGATTGATCCTTCGCCACGACCCGTCACCATCCCATTTTCGGCTTTACCACTTAGCCGTCTACTAGCTAGTTGATCGTCCCATTGCTTTCTTAGCTGCCAATGGTATAATGTTTTAGGGAAAATAGCCCATGTGCATCAAGAATATTTCCGCATAAAAAAAAGAGCTATCCGTGGTATGGTTAGATTAGATTAGATTAGATTTCCGCTTTGGGCGGGTTATAACCCGGCACCGCAGCCATCATTGAGCTTATTGTGCCATCCCCGATTTTCTAGTAGGCGAACGCTCCCCTCCTAAGCAGTTTAAGGGCTTTCACCTCTGGATCTTTTTGCGTTACTATCTCCTCAGGTCGCAATATACCATAGGTTTCTTAACGCAATTTAGTTATTGTTACGCAATCAAAAGAGCAGGTGGGGGCCGTTTCCTCCTCCTCCTGACATACTCTGCACAAGGGTTCCCAGCTATTACTTGTACAGATGCTTTCTGTACCTACCATGACCCGTAAATAACCCTAAACCACCAGCAAATCCCTAAACTGTGGATCGTTCTCACCCGTTATCCTAGCAACCACCTAAGTCTGTATCCTCTCAGGCATGAGGACAACCCTTTAGGGCGATTGCAATTCGATGATTGCTAAGAGGATCCCTGAATGAGCCTGCTTCAGAGCTTTCTTGAACACATTTAGCCTTGACGCGCATCTCTTCTCGGCTTGGGTAGGGATACCTAAAAGGAGTCAGTATAAGATTAGCAAGATGGGGAAAGGGAAAAGGGGGCGGGCTAGAGCCCCGTCAGCCACCTCCCAAAGGAGGTATCCGGACCGCACCACGTGGAGGTGAGGTTGGCTTGGGGAGTTATAAACAGACAGAGACGCACTATGCACTCTACTCTATCCCCGTTTACGGTTTATGGTTAAAGCCAAAGCCCTACGTAATGCTGCAGGATAATTTAAACTAATAAAATCATCACGATTCCAGTTCATTTCTATCTCTGTTCATGGTTCTACAAAATTAGAAATAATTATAACACCTTCAACCATAAATTATAATACTCGGAACCGTAGACCTTTTTTTTTCCTTTTCTCCCCAAGGAAACCACTGTTTTTTTCACATCTTATTTATTTATTTATTTATGGGAAGGAAAATATTTAATGCACTTTTTAAAGGAAATTTTATCTTCACCATCAATGAAAGTGTTTAAATGTAGGCTAAAAAAAACTATGCTTCTGCATAGGGTAATTCATGATTTGGACGATGTTTTTTGCTTTGTAAAATAGTTGTTAGTACTTTTAAAGTATATTATTATTAGCATATTATTATTAGGCATTCTCTCTTCCACTAATCCTTGCTACGTGCCATAAACTAAAGCAATCTATGTATATCGCTCCCCCCCCCCCACTGACCCTAAATTAGATATTTTTAGATTTGGTATTCACTTCCAGAAACCACCATTGCTCTACGAACCATATATTTTTCCTCAACACCTTTCTTTCCAATGTGTTTATACCACTTTTCCTAGCTTTCGTCAATATCCAAACTAGGACGACCTGTTTCTTGGCTCATCATGAAGGTTGGAGTCCCCTCCCCCATCTTTGAAATCTTGAAGAGGTAAAGTCAGATTGGATAGGTAGATAAATAACTTAAATAAAGCATTTTGACAAAGTAAACATTGATATTAATTATATAAACAAAACCAACAAATAGGATTTATTGTTTGATTTCAGAAAGGTCACAAAACTTGTGAAACAATCTAATATACTTGTCTATCACCTAAATATATTCAACCATCAAGGTATACCAGTTTAAAAACAAAAAATTAAAGAAGTTTCTTCGTTCGAACAAAAAGCAAAATGAATTATCTAATTATTAAAAAAAAAAAATTAATTTTAAGAGGGGGGCCATAATTAAAAAAAAATATGAGGAAAGTTTTGCATAACCTAATGCGCATGATCAGGGTGGTAACTTTAACCTACTATTTTTCTATGTTGACGGTTACAATCTAATTATTTGTTTTATTTATTTTTTTTTATTTATTTAAATATTATATTTCAAAAAAAAATAAAATTATATAATTTAAAAATTAATATAAAAATTATATAAGGAATATCTAATTAATTTTTTTTATAATTATAAAAAAAAATTATCCAAAATACCGTTTACTAAGGATTCAGTTATCTGTTATAACAAATTATTTAATTGAGGACCCCAAATTAAATATTTTACTATATTTAGTAGTTATCTTTTAAAAAAATATGGTTTTCTATATTTAAACTAACCTTGAGTGTGTTTTTTTTTTATTATTATCGAAATAATTTTAGTGCCTAAATTTTAATAGTTTTAAAGTGATAACAGCATATAAAGCAATTAAAATAAAAAGAAGTGTTTTTTAAAATAAAAATATTTGAAAGAGATATATATATTTTTGGAAAAAATTAATATTAAAAAGAAAATATATCAAAAAATAAAGGATATATCATTTATAATAAGGTATGTAAATAATCAATTAATTTATTATAGATTAAAAAAAAAAATTACGACTTAAATTCGAAATTTATAAGGGTCTAAGTGGTGTTTAGAGGAACTGGTTGAAACTGGTATAGTTTATAGTTTATACTACTATTGGGCTTAAGTTAAGTCTTATAAAGTCCTGTAAAAAGGGACTTAAAGGTGAAGTTTGTTGAGCATTGTTAGTGGAACTAGTCTAGTTCATATTTTGCACTACTTTAGGATTTATTTTAGCACTTTATAGGGACTTAAAAGTGTAGATTGTAAATCACTGTTTGGTGAAATTAGATTAATTCATAGTCTGCACTACTATAGAACTTAATTAATACTTCATAGGGACTTAGAAGTGAAGATTGTACAGCACTTTGTAGGACTAGAGTAGTTCATAGTTTACACTACTGTAGGACTTAATTAGCACTTGATAGGGAAGTGAAGATTGTAGTGCATTGCAAATTGAACTTTATAGGGATTTAGAAGTGAATATTATAAAGCACTTTCTGGATTACAGTAAAGAAGGATTATCATTCGTTACTGTAGGACTTATATAGGATTTTATAGGGGCTTAGAAGTGAAGATTGTAGAGCACTGTAAGGTGAAACTTGACTAGAACATTGTTTACACTACTGTAGGATGTTACAGGGGCTTAGAAGTGAAGATTGTAGAGCACTTTGTAAAAATTCGTTTAGTTTATAATTTCAACTACTGTAGGACTTATAGGGACTTAGAAGTGAAGATTATAAGGTGGAACTAGTCTAGTTCATAGTTTACACTACTATGTGGCTTAATTAAGAGTTTATAGGAACTTTAGGATTCCGCAAACAATGCAATGCATATCAATCTCATGCAATTGCAATTGCATGAGTGAGATTGATACGCGACTTAGATACATTTCAAAATTGATGTGCAATTTTTGTATTGTCAGTTTTTTATTTATTTTCTAATTTATAATTTCTTTTTTTATTTTTTTATATTTCAGAAATTTGGATAAGAAGATTTAATTTTGGATTTTATTTGAGGAAAAAAATTTTTACAATGTCAGAAAAACGTTTTAAAAGGGATGAATATTCATCGGATGATGAACAGGATTGTAAGTTTGATATTTTTTTTTTTTTTATAAAATTTAAGACTTGATTAGGTCTTTAAATGGGGGCTTATTGGGGGGGGGGGGGCTCCTATATTACCATATACAAACCCAGCTTCTGCAATTAAGACCCATAAATATCTTTATAGTTAATTATATTAAGATGCGGCAATGGACAGAGGAGTTTTTTCAAAGAAAAAAAGAATTCTCTGTTGCTCTACGTTTCAGGTTATACCATTGGTGCCCATTCTTCAGGTGCTCTGCAGTAATCTTCAGAATACTGTACAATAATCTTTGCCCTAAAGTGTATGTATATTTCGGGCAAATAAAAGTTTCGTATTGACTAAGAAAATTTAAAAAAAACATTAAAATTCGAATTTCAAAATGCCCCGTTAGTGCCGGAGGATTGTTGCACGTGCTTTAGCAAACAACAACAAACCGGGTCTAGAACAAATATGTAGACCAGTCTAATCCATCTAAGGGTGCCAAGTCAAATGGGAATTTTTAGGAATGAGGAGGTGAATAGGTTTGCCAAATTAGGCGCCTCTCTCCCTTTCATTGGTCCCGAGCCTGCTGTTGGCGTGTCTTCTGGCACATTTCTCTCAGGCTTCCAGACATAGACAGCTTCACAGCATTCATCCTTATGGGTAAGCTCAGTTGGTTGTCAGCAGTCCAAAAATGCTCATCGGGGGTCCGGACAAGGCCATTAGTGAGACGTTGCTGTATTTTTTCACGGAGCTCTCAGGCATCTGGTTGGATCCCTTACGGACATTGTGGTTTGAGGAGACATCTCTACAAATGGGGTTCATGCCGGATCCATTTGTAGAGTCTGTGAGACAGAGGAGGAAACACCTTTATAGCGATTAGAAGTGAAGATTGTAGGAGCACTTTGTGGAACTAGTCTAGTTCATAATTTACGCTGATTGCTGGGTTGTGAGGAAATTAGTTGAGGACCTTTGGTCGGAATAGGATGTCTGTGGAAGAGCTTAGGCTATTTCCCCTTAAGGTTATTATCCGATTTATTCGGACTGCGGTGAATCTTAGATGGATTAGACCCGGGTCTGGATGTTTGTTTTAGACCCGGTTTGTTGTTGTTTTTCTTGGGGGTAGCTATATGGGGTCCCAGTGGGGCTTTGAATAGCGTAGGGTTTGGTCCCTCCCCACAGACAAAAAATAATAATAATAATAATAATGATGATCCATCTAAGATTCACCGCAGTCCGAACAAATAGGACAATAACCCTAAGGGGAAATATCCACAGACATCCTGTTCCGGTCAAAGGTCCTGAACCTAATCTCCTCACAACCCAGGCAATCTCTGTCATAAGATGGATGGGTGCTCCCTCTTAGAGTTCTCCCTCTGTCACACAGACTCTTACAAAATGGACCCGGCATGAGCCGGAGCATCTCTACATAGAGATGTCTCCTTAAACCACAATATCCAGTAAGGGATCCAAGACCAGATGCCTGAGAGAGCTACCGTAAAACACACAGCAACGTCTCCACTAATAGCCCTATCCCAGACCCCTTATGAGCATTTTTGGACTGCCGACAACCAACTGAGCTTATCCATAAGGATGAAATGCTGTGAAGCTAGCTGCCCATGATTGGAAGAATGTGCGGACATGTAGTTCGTATCTTAGTCATATTGAATTACCCTAAACTATTTAAGGGGTTCTAGTTATACGTAATTATATGCAATTTTTTATTTTTTTTAATTCAGGTGATGCAATGCTGAATAAACGTGATCGAAATGATGAACAATCAAGTTGTAGTCCATCTTGTTATAGATCTGGTAAGCCTTATCTATTAGTTAAATTATCTAGGATTTTTTCTATGGAATATTTTTAAACATAACCTGTCTCTCTCTTTTTTTTTTGGTAAATACTTGTAGCTTGTCCCGTTATAGTGGAAATATTGCACCCACCATTGTGGACTAAGCAATGTCTTAATTTAAGTTAATTAATGATTGTCAGATTTTTTTTTTAAATACCATGGGAAATGCAATTTCCACTGATTTAAGCTACAAGTGCATTTTTTTTGTTTTGTAAATGGAATAAGGGAAAATAATATTAGGTTAGCCTGTAAAAATTATGCTTCTGTATTGTAAAATATGATACCTTATTTTAACCATTAAGCTATATTATACTTAACATGGATTCTATGGTCTTCTAGGATATCCTAGGAAACAAAAAACAACAAATCTTTAAGACATAATATAATCCATGGATTTAACGCTGTACAATTTACCGGGATTCAATCTTATATACTTAAAACTGAGCCTGACTTAAGTCCATTCAGTGCCTTTTGAACTTAACAAACTTTATGCTAGACGCCTATATATACATTCTAACAAATATTAACTTAAAATTTTTAATTAATTTAATACTAAATTTAATCCATGCATTTTTTTGCCTGAAATTAATTAATTAACTAACAAAAAAATTAATTAATTAATTAACATTTTGTGCTGAAGGAAATTTTGGCTGGTTGGTATTTTTGTTTTTGTATTGTTTCTTGGATTTGGTGCTGGATCATGATCTTGGTTGGTATTTTCTTGGATTTTGCTTCCCTAGGATTGGATTTTTGGGATTAATACTCCTATTATTCTGCCTGTTGCTTGGATTATTTTTTAAACATATCTGGAATGTGATTTAATTATTTCAAACATTTGTTGGGAGGAATCTAGGAGATACATAATGTTCCAAAGATTTTTGGCAAAATCTACACGGGGGGGGGGGGTCTTTGGATCTTGGTAGATGGGATTTGATTATTCCATGACTTAGAGTGGTAGACATGGAAGCTTTCTAAGGAGATAATGCTTTGGGATTCATGATAGAAGCAACTAGATCTAGGTCCTGTGGAGTCATAGCTTCTTAGTGTTATCCTCCAGCAGCTTAGCTCTATCTGGGCACATTATTTTTAGGGTTTATGCACTGCAACCATCCAGTGATCTACTTTACCCCCTCTGGTACCGTAGGTGTGTTTGCTCATCTACAGCACCCCCTCCAAGTTAGCCACCCTAAGGAAACCCAGAATCTTGGAGGGTCCTAGGGTGTGATTTCCCCCAATCTTCTTTAGATGACGGCGTCACAGTCGGTGAGGCGATGTATTGGAGTTTCCTTTTTATCTCCCCACAAAATTTGCATGTGCCATCATCTTGTAGGCCCAGCTTCTTCAAGTGTCCCATGAATCTTCCTGCAGTGCCCCGTGAGAAATCTCCGTAAGAAAATAGATCTTGTTTTTTTACTCAGATCTTTACTCTGACTTTTCCTGGTTATAACCACCCAGACAGACCTTGGCCTGCCTCAGTCCCGGGAGACTCAACCTCCTCTTTCTTGATTTCTTCCAAAAGAATAACTGGTTGCTGACTCCGCAAAAAGGCTTAGGTCCCAAGAGAGGAGATGCAGCACCTTCCTTTTGCCAGGGTGTCGGCCACTTCGCTGCCTTCCACGCTGACATGTCCCGGCACTCAGATTAGGGTAACTTTATTTCTTCTGCCTAGGTCGTTAAGGTTACCTAAGCATTCCCAAACCATTTCTAGAACTGCTAACACAAGAGTTCAGTGCTTTAATCGTATAGGATAACTATCTCCTGATTCTCGATATCCCCTATCAAGGTTAAACTGTACGCATCTTCCAATAAGCGTGAATTTCCGCCTGCCTGGAAGATGCTGGGAAACATACCCATAGGTTCCGAGTGTTTCTAAACACTCCTGCCCCAGTTCTCCCTCGAGGGTCTTGGGACCCCGACTGTATACCACTTATTGCCATGCTTGCTAACACTAGACAGCGCGGATTCCTTGCTCCAATCACTTTTTCGTACTTAGCTTCGAAGAGAAGTCGTACAAGTTCGAAGAACGAAGCTATATCTATCTGGGCACACTTACTTAAATAGTCTCCACTCTATAAACCTAACAGACAGCGATTAGTTGCTCTAAGAGCACCAGCTTGGACTGGACCCCACGCTATTGAGTTGCACAGATCCTTGTGGTGTTATGTCTTCAGCAGCATAGCTCTACCTGGACTCATTTACCTAAGCATTCCAACACTTATGAACCTAACACAGCAATTAATAGCTTTAAGAGCTCAGCTTGGACTTGACCCTAAGCAATTGAGTTGCACAGATCTTTGTGGTGCAGCTAAAGTGCATTTGTACTTTAGGGCTCCCACACTTATCTTGAATTCACTGGTAATAGGTGTCATCTTTCTTTTTGGAAAGAAATGCCACTTAATACTACTTTACTATTTCCTAGAAATTCTGGCGAATATGTGCACTTTTATGCATTTATAAAAAAAAAGTGTGAAATAAAATCTGCAATTATATGCAATTTGGACATATTTGTGTTAAATGTAACTGCAGTTACACGAACAAAAAAATTATAAGTGACACGCCCACTATTGAGCATCGTATATTGTATTGCCATTCTAGTGTGACACCTTAAGTTCTCACTATTAACCCGCCAAAAATCTTTTTACTTCCTCTCGTACTCCTTGTAAGAGGTAAGTATTGCTATCGTGTCAAAATTTCGAAATTAATTTCTCACCGGAAATACATGTTTTTGATATCTCCTGAGTACGAAAAAGTTGTTTTTAGCGAATGGTGTGTGTGTGTGTGTGTGTGTGTGGTCTGTATGTGGGTGAAGAGAGAGAATGGGGAGAGATCGGCCATAATATCTCAAAAATAGAAAAATCGCGGTAAACTCATACTTGAGCCGGAAGTGCTACTTGTATGGGATTTTCTCAGTACAATAAATGGTGCGTGCCACTATCGGATGAGAATTAAAGGTAATTAATTTCATTAATAAGAGTAATTAAGTGTCTATATTCGCCATTATTTTTAGAAAATAATAACCACATACAGAGAAGTGACTTGCTATCCCCCCCCCTGCCAAATTTGGAAAGATCTCCTAGAATTTTCTCAGCCCAACTCCCCCCCCCCAATGTTTTGGACAGCAAGGTTTTTTATTTTAAATTTTCTTTTGGTCTATATTAATAAACTTTGCTTCTTTTTTTTTTATTGATGTTCAAGATTTAGTTCTTTCATCTTTTGTTCTTAGGCGCAGCGCAACACGTATATCCTAATTGGCGGGATGAAACGCCGCTAAGGGGAGTCTTCTCTCAGTGTACTGGCCGCGATCTCCAGAGGGGCAGTGTTCGTTCCTGTCGTCACATCCGTGCCTGGCGTAGGTACATGGCGTCCCAAACAACCCCCCCCATCTCCTTCGGGAAAAAATATCCATTTCCTACCATATTCTTAATCCTACTATGTGTTTATTAGTCTAGGGTTACCTGGGATATTATATCCTGGTCCCTCAGGCAACAAAACTCAAAATCAGTTTATGGCAAGAGTGTATAAGTCCATGGGGCGTGTTTTTCAATCACTCTGTATCCTCAAGTGATTACGTATTACTGAATTTTCGAGCCTAATTACTAACAGTTTTGGAATCGTAATTGTTGTGGTTTAAGCAATAAACTCCAATAATTGAGGTTATGAGTTGGACGGGTGCTAGATGTACGGAGCAGGCATAGGGTTTTTACCTTCCCTAATTTCTCGGAAGTGTTTGTGAATTTTGGGGATCACACTTCATTTTTTAATCTACCAAAGCGGGATTATGCCTTAGGGCATTTCCATAGCGTAGCTAAGGCTGCAAACTCCCTGGGCTTGCCCTGTTGGAGGAAATATAAGAATGCTCAACAGTAAAGGCATCATCCATGACCAATAATGAACCTTGGTAAAGGTTCTTAAGGAGAAGAAAAGTAAGAAAGGCCTGGGATTTGAAACCGGAATCTTTGCGGACCGAATCCTGAGCGCGCTGTCACTGAGCTCTAATTCCGCCGGCTCCTTTTTTTCAATTAATTTATTATCATTTATTATATTTTATTTTGTTTATTTAGGATTTATTTCTGGTAGTTTACTGGATTTCTTTGTAGAATGGAGACCAATTTTTGTAAACAGTTTTCTTTTGATGCGATCATGGTGAGGCAACAGTTTTGATTTGGATTCTCCTGTTCTGCTGATTTTCTTATTTTGAATCAACAGAAAAAAGTCTATGCATCATTCAATTTTGAGACACTCAAAAAAAAAAAAATGGAAGTTTTATGAGATTTGATTTTGTTACAACCAATGTTTATAACCCATTCAATGGGTTTTTGAATAAATATTTAAAATAAAAAATAAAAAAAATGATAGGCCTATATGTGTATAGTTGACTGACTGGGCTGTAACGAAAATTCTTTGCAGTCACAGATGGGTTCAAAGTTACATAAACATGATAGGCCTATATTTCAAGGAGTAAATCTTAGTAGGTGAATAAACAAGCCATTTTTGGAATTGTAAGGTTAAAAAGGAATATACAAAGTTTAAAATATAAAATCATGGCAGCCATTTTTATGAAAAAAATTGGTGAAAATTGAAATCCGATTGACCGAAACTTTTCGTGCCCCCATGAAGATACCTGTGTGCTATCGGACACCAAGTTTTCCTACCGGAAATGCAACATTATTGAATGGGGGTTTTTCAGTTTTTCTCAAAATTTGGTATACCTAGACTAACCTTACAGGAAAACCTTTATTTAAAGCATTTCCCCTGGATCTTTAGTGCTATTTCAGTACAATGTATGGTTCCCTCACTAACTAAATAGATCGTAAAAAATCTTTTTGAGAAAATTGGTTTTTCTCAGAACTGTAAAAATTGCTATAAGAGAAAATCTCGTGAGTGTTTCACACTGACCAATTTTTTTTTGAAGGTGGAAATCTCTGAATTTTCCGGGGAAAACTCACGCCACACACACACACACACACAATGGCGCTACAAACCCATTGTTTTGAGTCTTGGCCTCCAACAACACGCTTCCATTAGTCTTCCTTACTTTTTGCAGCCACCATTTAATTGCGCATGCACAATATAACTGTTTCGCATCCATGGGCCATGCTTATCTTTCCATCGAAGCTTAGGTCTACCCACTTTCCTTGTAAAGATTCGGGTCTTCCTCACTAAGCAACTTTTACGAGATTTTCTGTTATTTCATATTCGCCACGAGGCCAGCCTATCTCAAGTTTATTTAATTTAATCCACGTGACAATGTTGGACTTCTTAGTTTAAAGCATATAGCCTTTTGCTGGTTCTATGTCACCAAGTCGCATTTTTGCGTAACTTGGACCGTATATTAAGCTAGATTAACAGACGGGGAGGGCATTGCGATCTGCATTAAGAGGTCTGTTGTGGATCCAGCTAAGATTATAGCACATCTTTCAGCTTGCCCTCTTAATCAGGCCTAGCAAAGCTGAAAATGGCTCCTCATGAAGCTCATGTCTTCGGGAGTGCTTGGCCCTAGTTGAAGAAACCTCATCCTCATCAGGCCGGCACATTCACAAAAGATATGTACTGGGGTTTCCTCCCACGGCCTTGCAGAATCAGCATAACTCGTTGTCTGCAAGTGATAATTTGGTGTATGTGTCTAGTAGACCCACAGTTTCCCTTATATCCCTTCGGCTATGACTCAGTAGGTCTTAGGTAAATTTAGGTAAATATCTTTTGACAAAGAATTTAGCCCTGCCTCTGTTTTGATGTTCTTTCCTACCATTCCAAAGGCTGGTCTCGTTTATCCAAGCCTTGATAGAAGCTTGAATCAAGTTCCTGGGCGACCCGTAGAAGGGCTTGGGGCCTATAAAGCTTATCATTAGAGCCTTCCTTCGCCTAGGAGTCTGCCCTTTTGTTGTCAAGGAACCCTTGCCTCGAGCACCCAACTCGGTTAGGGTAGTGAGGCAATCCTACACCAACCTTGAGACTATTTGGTGTGAAGAAAGTGGACCATATATTATGCGTAAAAAGTTTTTCGTTGTGTGTTATGCGCCTTAGTAAGAGCCAAGGTCTCCGAGGCATACACCAACATAGGGTATCACAAGAGTTTTATATAGTCTTAAGTTCATTGACCTAGTTATTTAGATGGTTCCTCATGTGCTTATTGAGGTCGTTTGGATAACCTCGCAGGAGACCTCATTATTTGACTATCCAAAGAGATCCCAACTAAGTAAATTCCCGGATATCCTCGAATACTTAGCTGCTTAATCTTAGAGGTTCAGAAGTGTAAAGAACGTAGTTATAGCCTCATTGAACACGAGTCCCATTTTCTTACCAGCAACTTCTATTGCGGTGAACACGTTCTTAACAGCATCCGGGGAAAACGCAGTTTTGATAATGTTTAATTAATCTTATACCAACAAAAAAAAAAACCATTGGTTGTAACAGATTCGAAACTAATAGGTAAGATTCAGATATGGTGTGAACGTCAAAAAAAATTCTGGAATAAATTGCAGCCACGTTCAAAACCTGTAAAAGAACTTCACCAGAGATTTGGACCTTCACAGATGCTTGAGCCCCATAATTGGTTGATCTTGAACATTCATCATTGGTTGTATTTTCCAAATTTTTTCTCAAATGTAATATTTTAAAATTTTCAAATCAATTTTTTCTTTTTGCATTCAGTTGTCTTCTAGATTAAGAAGGCATTATTGTATCAAATATAACGAATAAATAAATATTTATAACACTGATTTTTATTTTTTATTTATTTATTATTCATTTATTTTTATATTTTTTTCATTATATATTGAAGTTAAACATGTCTCAAATACAAACCACTCTATGAATCTACTGAATTATTTAGTAAGTTTGTCAGTTCTGACTGCAATAACTCGTATCATACTTGAGGCTATTTGATTGCAACTTTAGCCTATTCCTAGTATATAGCCTAGATCATATTTAAATATTATGGCAAAAATTAATAGCAACTAGTAGTTTGTACTGAATTTTAGTAAGTGTTTTCAGTTCTGACTGCAATAACTCGTATCATCATACTTAAGGCTAATTAAATGCAACTTTAACCTATTCCTAGTATATAGCCTAAATCATATTTAAATATTATGGCAAAAATTAATAGCAACTAGTAGTTTGTACTGAATTTTAGTAAGTTTTTTCAGTTCTTACTGCAATAACTCGTATCATCATACTTAAGGCTAATTAAATGCAACTTTAACCTATTCCTAGTATATAGCCTAAATCATATTTAAATATTATGGCAAAAATTAATAGCAACTAGTAGTTTGTACTGAATTTTAGATAATTTTTTCAGTTCTTACTGCTCATACTCGTATCATCATACTTAAGGCTAATTAAATGCAACTTTAACCTATTCCTAGTATATAGCCTAAATCATATTTAAATATTATGGCAAAAATTAATAGCAACTAGTAGTTTGTACTGAATTTTAGTAAGTTTTTTCAGTTCTTACTGCAATAACTCGTATCATCATACTTAAGGCTATTTTAATGCAACTTTAACCTATTCCTAGTATATAGCCTAAATCATATTTAAATATTATGGCAACAATTAATAGCAACTAGTAGTTTGTACTGAATTTTAGTAAGTTTTTTTCAGTTCTGGACTGCAATAACTCGTATCATCATACTTAAGGCTATTTTAATGCAACTTTAACCTATTCCTAGTATATAGCCTAAATCATATTTAAATATTATGGCAAAAATTAATAGCAACTAGTAGTTTGTACTGAATTTTAGTAAGTTTTTTTCAGTTCTTACTGCAATAACTCGTATCATCATACTTAAGGCTATTTTAATGCAACTTTAACCTATTCCTAGTATATAGCCTACTCATTTTAACTTTTGGCAAAACTTCTGGCACTATTGTTTGTTCGTGATTGTTATTAAGCTTTTTTCAGTCTTACTGCTAACTCTATCTCATACTAAGGCTAATTATTGCAACTTTGTAAAACCTATTCCTAGTATAGCCTAAATCATAATTCACAATATTATGGCAAAATTCTAGCAACTAGTAGTTTGTACTGAATTTTAGTAAGTTTTTTTCAGTTCTTACTGCAATAACTCGTATCATCATACTTAAGGCTATTTTAATGCAACTTTAACCTATTCCTAGTATATAGCCTAAATCATATTTAAATATTATGGCAAAAATTAATAGCAACTAGTAGTTTGTACTGAATTTTAGTTAGTTTTTTCAGTTCTGACTGCAATAACTCGTATCATACTTACTGTAACATTTTTTGTAAAAACGGTGTGAGTGGGGTGATGTTAGGTTTTCTTCTAACATGTCATTCACATGTAATATGGTGTATCAAAAAGTCTGTGCGTTACTTTTTTTTTCTTTCATTTAGTTGAATGAACTGTTTATATAAACATAGCGTTGATACTTAATACTTGAATACTTGATATCCCCCACCTTTCAGTATGTAACAGTATTTAGTCGAGTTTTGATCGTATGAGTTGAATTAGAAAAAATTATAAAATAAGGGGGAGGGGCAAATGATTTGCCAATTCATGCTGCGCAGTATTGGTTTAATGATTTCAGGGAAGCAGATTTGGTTTTCTTAACCAATTCCCGCTTTAAGACTTTCGGCTATTCTTTAAAAAAAAAAAAAAAAAAAAAAAAAAAAAAAAAAAAAAAAAAAATAGGTAAGATAGGGTAAGAGTGTTAGAACTTTAAAATCGTTATGTTGACAGCGTTGCTTAAAATGTTGGCGTTTTGCTGTTTAACAGCTGTGCTCATTAGTGTTTGGCAAATCATCATGAATTGTGTTACACGCTACACTATTCAAACGATCGGGTAGAAATCAGAAAAACAATATGATCAAAAATGAGTGCGATTCCCAATATTTATGGTCAACATTAGTCAACCAAGCGAACGTTTCCTCCGTTTATCGGCTCGTTGCTAAATTTGAACGAACGGAGGCTCCATTGTATATCAGGCAGCATCTATTCGCCTACGGCCGTTTAGCGGAAAACATCGGTCCTGTAAGCAGGAGCGTGTGAGATGATCCTAACCTCTCTCGCAAGAATTCGGACATTCCCAGATGACGACGTGGAGAATTTTGCATACGATCTGCATTTCAAGGCATATAAAGTGAAACCATTGGATGATCATAAATTTGCGTCGGGTGTTGGCGAATTGGTTGAAATCCTGAGTTGTGGAAAACATAATCTTTTCCGATGAAGCGCATTTTTGGCTAAGTGGCTTCGTAAGGCAAACAAAATTGCAGGATTTGGAACTGCTGATGAAAATCCGCATAACGCTACTGTTCCTCTCAGAACTCTCCCCCCCCCCCAATCAATTTTCCCAACAAATGTTTCAAATTAAGGAACCGATTGATGGATTTTGCGCGAAATCTTCCGTGTCTGATGCTGTGGTAATGCTTAAATGGAATATCACATTTGAGCCTCCTGCGACTTTTCGTTTTTTTGAGTTATTTTGTTTAACATACATAGACACATATAATGGAAGTCAGGGAGTGATAGAATGAATTTTGGAGAAATAAACTAGACAATATGCTGAACGCTGTATAAAAAATAGAACACACAAACTTGCAAGGACTTTACAGCAAAATAGAAGCTAGGTAGCGAGAGAAAATATAAAGAGACAGATTGGCTGAGTGATGAGAAGGTAGTAGATAGGTTGCTGACTGGATATAAACTGGTCGTAAACTGCCCTGAACTATACTGCTTTCGCTCTATTTATATGGATAGAGCAAGCCCCTTGAAAGTCTAGCCTAGGTGAGGAATAACTAACTTTGGATTCTTTTAATGTGTGCTTCTCCTCTCTTCGGATCCTATGAATCTTTAATGATTCTGGATCTCATTACACACACATACAGAACATTCCCTAAAAACAGTTTTTTTTCGTATTCAGGGGGTTATTTCCGGTGAAAACTCACTTTCGAAAATCTGCACGATCGTAATACTTCCGCTTAGTAAAAATTGAGTTTTTATTTCAGTTTGTGTGCTGGTATTTTTTTTTTGAAGTGGGGCCAATGCACTGCGACTTTACGATCTATTGTGCTATGCTCCCTGGGTGCCGCAGGCTGTCCACAGCACCCAAGCAGATGTCCAAGGCGAATATCGTCTCTGCAGCATCTCCATCAGGTTAAGATCCCTAAGGAATCCTAATAACCTGACGGGCTCTAGGGAGGGTATATCCCCACCTCCACTTGGTAACTACCCAGGTTCTTAAATCTTTTCTGGGTGGCAGCCTCGCAGTCCGTTAGGAGATATAATGGAGTTTCCTCCATCTCCCCACAGAATCTGCATGTGCTGTCACTTTCCAAACCTACTTCATCAGGTATCCTCTAAATTCGACAATGCCCCTTTGAGAAAACCATAAGAACGAGGAGTAAATAAATGCACAACTAGAATTCCAGGTTATTCTGGCATATGTCTGTCAGGCTTCCAGTCATGGACAGCTTCACAGCTTTCATCCTTATAGATGAGCACAGTTGGTTGTCTGTCAGCAGTCCAAAATGCTCATCAGGGGTCTGGACAGGGCCATTAGTGAGACGTTGCTGTATTTTTTCACGGGGCTCTCTCTGGTTGGATCCCTTACTGGACATTGTGGTTTAAGGAGACCATTTTGTGGAATCTGTGAGACAGAGGGGAAAACACCCATCCATCTTATGACAGATTGCCTGGGTTGTGAGGAAATTAGATTCAGGACTTTTAGTCAGACCAGGATGTCTGTGGAAGAGCTTAGGCTATTTCCCCTTAAGGTTATTGTCCGATTTGTTCGGACTGCGGTGAATCTTAGGTGGATTAGATCCGGGTTTGGATACTTGTTCTAGATCCGTTTGTTGTTGTTTTTCTTGGGATAGCTATATGGGGTGGTGGGGCTTTGGATAGCATAGGGTTTGGTCCCGCCCCACAGACAAATAATAATAATGCTTCCATCTCCCCACAGAATCTGCATGTGCTGCCACTTTCCAAACCTAGCTTCGTCAAGTGTCCTCTGAGTCGAGAATGCCCCGGTGAGGAAATCCTTAAGAATACGGAATTTGTTCTTACGCAGGCCGATGCAGGCCTCCGATCTTCGTTGGTTATGATTTTCCCAGGCAGATTCTGGCCTGAAGCAATCCGGGGGAGGGAGTTCCAGAGTTGAGACCCTCTTTACCTCTTCCTCCTTCTTCCTGAGTTCTTCCAAGAAACTGACCCCACAAAAAAGTTCAGGCCCCCCTAGAAGCGGGGTTGCAGCACCAATCTTTGCCAGGGCGCCGGCCGTCCATGCCCTGTATATGTGAATTATAGACCAAATAACTCAAAAACGAAGAATCGCGGTGGGGCAGGGGTTCAAACTTGATATTCTGTTTAGTCACCACAACTCCGACATGGGAGATTTCGTGCAAAATCCATCAACTGGAAGGGCGATTTCCAACTGTTTTTCTTGTCAGTTCTTCGTGATTATCTTTTGAAAACAGCTCCAACGATTTTCTTTAAACTTCGTATGCTGTCTACACACCTGACCTATTATTATTATTATTATTATTATTATTATTATTATTATTATTATCTGTGGGGAGGGAAACCCTACGCTATCCAAAGCCTTACTGGGCCTATATAGCTACCCCAAAAAAAACAACAACAAGCCGGATCTACAACAAAAATCCAGACCCGGATCTAATCCATCTAAGATACACCGCACTCCGAATAAATCGGACAATAACCTTAAGCGGAAATAGCCTAAGCTCTTCCACAGACATCCTATTCCGACCAAAGGTCCTGAACCTAATTTCCTCACAACCCAGCAATCAGTCATAAGATGGATGGGTGTTTCCTCCTCTGTCTCACAGACTCTACAAAAGGGATCCGGCATGAGCCCCATTCTGTAGAGATGTCTCCTTAAACCACAATGTCCAGTAAGAGATCCAACCAGATGCCTGAGAGCGCTCCGTGAAAAACACAGCAACGTCTCACTAATGGCCTTGTCCGGACCCCCGATGAGCATTTTGGACTGCCGAAAACCAACTGAGCTCATCCATAAGGATGAATGCTGTGAAGCTGTCCATGTCTGGAAGCCTGACAGACATGTGCCAGAAGACACGCCAACAGCAGGCTCGGGACCAATGAAAGGAAGAGAGGCGCCTAATTTGGCAACAACCTATCACCTGCTCATTTCCAAAAATTCCCATGTGATCTGGGCCATACTAGAAGCACATCTACAGAGAAGAAATCTCTCCAGTCTTTTTTAACATTCTAACCCAAACCTGGAAGTGAAGCGCTCACCTGACCTATACTTTTTTTGAATATTTTGCGGGAAAATTGTTTTTGGGGGGAGGGAGGCGAGATTTTGAGGGAACGTCGCCATTTGCTTTCTCTAAAGTACCATTTCAATACAATGTATGGTTCGATCATTTTTGAGTTTTTACTTTCTGTTACTCTAAGTGTAGCGGAAGTATTAGCGATCGCTCCAGATTTTTGAAATTGAGTTTTTGAACTACATGTTTTTGAGGTCTGAATTGAAAAAAAAAAAACAAAAAAAAAAACAACGAAAAGTCGCCCCGGAAGCTCAAACTTGTTATTCCATTTAAGCACTTCCACTGCATCCAGACACGGAAGATTTTGGGCAAAATCCATCAACCGGAAGTGACTTTACTGAATATATATTTTTTTTTTCAGTTTTTCGTGTCTACACACATAAATACCTATTACTTTTATTTGAAACATTTTTCCCAAGAATATTGATTTTTTGGGGGGTTTTGGGGAGGGGGGAACAGTAGCGGTATAACTTTCTACTAAAGTACCATTTCAGTATAATATATCGTTTCTTCCACCTACATAATATTAATACACATTAGAAACATCGATAGAATTCCAAAATTGAAGAAAATCGACGTACCGGGAAGTGCGATGTTCACAGATTAGGTTCTTAAGTTTTTGGGGAGGGGGGAATTTCTAGAAAATGGTTACAATGATTTTCTTTAAGCTTGGAATCATTACTGCATAGATATATAGGCTTATCACTTTTATCTCAAACATTTTTGGTATTTCAGTATATTGGTACGTCTCCCCAACATCGCTGTATAATGATGAATGAGAGGGACCCTAAGATGTATGAGTTGTAAAGAATAGGCTAA
Organism: Triatoma infestans; assembly: GCA_011037195.1. Lineage (NCBI taxonomy): Eukaryota > Metazoa > Arthropoda > Insecta > Hemiptera > Reduviidae > Triatoma > Triatoma infestans. Next base: position 1,747 of record JAAEAF010003676.1, on the reverse strand, counting down.
ATGCCCGGAACCCCAGACCTCGTGGAGATCTAAACGTCAGTTAGCTCTGACCAATATCCTGGATAGGCACTATTATATTCTGTGGCCCGGACCTGCAGAGGACATAATTCTATTTCAGTGTATCTGCGGGTACACTACCTATAAGTGTTAAGTTAGTCAGTTCTGGACTGCAATAACTCGTATCATACTTTAGGCTATTGTAATGTAACTTTAGTCTATTCCTAGTATATAGCCTGGGTCGTATTTAAATATTAGGGCAAAATTAATGATCCCAATAGTTTATTACTGAATTTTTAGTAAATTTGTCAGTACTGACTGCAATAACTCTTATCATACTTTAGGCTATTTTAATGCAACTTTAGCCTATTCCTAGTATATAGCCTGGGTAATATTTAAATATTAGGACAAAATTTATAACAAATTCGTAGTTTTTTACTGAATTTTTAGTAAGTTTGTCGGTTCTGACTGTTATAACTCTGTATCATACTTAAGGCTATTTTAATGTAACTTTAGCCTATTCCTAGTATATAGCCTAGGTTATATTTAAATATTAGGGCAAAATTAATGACAACTAGTAGTTTTTACTGAATTTTTAGTAAGTTTGTCAGTTCTAGATTGCAGTAACTCTTATCATAATTTAGGCTATTTTAATGTAACTTTAGCCTATTCCTAGTATATAGCCTAGGTTATATTTAAATATTAGGGCAAAATTAATGACAACTAGTAGTTTTTACTGAATTTTTAGTAAGTTTGTCAGTTCTAGATTGCAGTAACTCTTATCATAATTTAGGCTTTTTTAATGTAACTTTAGCCTATTCCTAGTATATAGCCTGGGTCATATTCAAATATTAAGGCAAAATTAATAACAACTAGTAGTTTTTACTGAATTTTAAGTAAGTTTGTTAGTTCTGTCTGCAATAACTCGTATCATACTTAAGGCTATTTTAATGTAACTTTAGTCTATTCCTCGTAAATAGCCTGGGTCATATATAAATAGTAGGGCAAAATTAATAACAACCCGTAGTTTTTTTTTGGCGCATCAACTTCTGAGGTCATTAGCGCCCCTCAGCTAGTTTCCGTTCTCTAGTCGGTCCGCACGAACCGGGATGGCACATATTCTACCCTTGTGGCATCCAAATCAATGCCTTGTCAACAAGGCATGGAGGAGCCCAAGGTTACTGAACATAATACCACACATCCCTTCTTACTTCATCGAACATATCGACGAGGGGGAGTGCGGATCTCTTGTTGTGGCCATCCCTTTTTTAAATAAATCTTATGTTATATGGTATATTAAATAATAATATCGTATGCATAGTAAATTAATTAGAAAATTTCTGGATCTATTTGTACCTTACAACGATTGTATTTAGATAAATAACGAATTTTATGTATTGTAAGCAAGAAACTATGCTGAAAAATTTATTAACCTATTCTAAAGAGGCTATTTGTTTGCTGTAAAAACTATTTTACTTTAGCTGTGCAGTACTTTTAACAAATTCCTGCACACCCTTAAATGAACTAATCCTACTGATTAACTAATCTAAACCTAATGGGGTGGAAATACTTGTGAGATGAAATTTCTTTATGAATATGAAATTTCTTTCAACCCCGAAATAAAAAAAAACCTAAACTAAACATTCACTCTAACATTCTCGCCAATAAATACATTTACACATAAAAACATTCTCGCCAATAAATACATTCATACATAAAAACATTCTCGCCAATAAATACATTCATACAT
>JAAEAF010003675.1:0-71695 GCA_011037195.1 Triatoma infestans | reverse complement strand
TCCTTTTGGAACAGTAGGTGCCCTTTGTGAGACAGAGCATTTATTCACTTCCGTTTCCTTTATTAGGCAGTGGAGTTGTTGACGGTTTGAGAGATTAATAATTTTTACTCACAAATAATAAGGTAATATTTAATCATACTACTCTTGTCTTTTTCTTTCTTTGAATTTTGACAGATATTTTCTCATCATTGTGTGTTCAGGTTTTTGTCAAATTCTTTGCATTCAAAGTTAATAATGCCTCCGAAAGGTGATGCTAGTAAGTCAGAGTTAAGATTAAGTGATCTAGAAGATGAAGTAAATGACTTGATCGATGATCTAAAAGAAACAAAAGCAGTAGGTGAGGCCTCTGTAAGTGACCCAAGTAAATTCCCTTGCTTCAAGCGCGATTGTCGCGTATTGATGACACTTATAAAAAATTTTTGAAACTTGTTAATGAAGCCATAAGACTTGCGTCATCTCTGGAAAGGGCCGAATGTGTAGAAAGATTAAGTACTCTAAGAATAAACACTCGAAGTGTTTACTATGAAGCCTTGTCTTTTAACACAACGGAAAATATTGATACTTCAAGTCCTATACCATTTGCTAATGTTTCAAATCTTTGTGAAACTCAACCTTTTATAAAGCTACCTCCCATAACTTTACCTACTTTTTCAGGTGATATTACTACTTGGGCTTCCTTTAAAGATACCTTTATTTCCTTAATTCATTCAAATATCAGATTAAGTCCAATACAGTAATATCATTATCTCAAGTCTTCTTTGAAAGGTTCTGCCGCTCATGCAATTTCCTCCATTCCTGTTACTTCCCAGGATTATGCTCAGGCTTGGAATGCATTGACACTCCGTTATGATACAACTAATTATTTGAATAAAGTATTCACCTTTAAACCTTTAACCAAAAGGAATTATCATGCTTTAGAGCAATTTTCTGAGGTTGTATTGGAGAGTGCTAATGCGTTTTTTAATTTAGATTTACCCGATGCTGCTGGAGTTGTTCTGTGGTCCTTGTCAATGAGATTACTTGATCTGAAGACTCGAGAACGTTTTGATCAGGAGTTCTCTGATCACTCATCAATTCCAACCTTTAAAGATTTCGCAGAATTTATTCATAAGGAGCGTGTTATGCTGCAGGCTCAATCGATGACAATGGCTACTGGGATAGCTTCATCAGTTCCCTCAGCTAAGTATGATAAAATTTCTAAACAAGTTTTAATGTCCACTGAAGGTTTCAATTCATCAAATAATTGTCGGTTATGTAAGGGCAATCATCGTTTGTACCAGTGCACAAAATTCTTATCCCTCACTCCTTATCAGCGTTTTGAACGCATTAAATGTTTAAAATTATGTTCTAACTGTTTACGTGCTCATAATTCTTCCAAATGTCCCGTTACTAAACGATGTAGACATTGTAATAAGAAACATAATACCCTTTTACATTTCTCCTCTTCAAGGAGTGAATTGTCTACTATTAGTCAGCCTTCCAAACGAAACGTCTCCAAAACTCATGTTACTGAGTCGAATAAACAAACTAGAAGTGGAGTCACAATTAACTCGGGATCGTCTCCACCCCCTAAGGATAGATTGGAACATTCAAAACAACCCGCTACTTCAGAAAGTGAAAAGGGAGTTATCTTTTCTACTTCTGGTGCCCAAGAAATTAATGTTCTATTAGGCACAGCAATAGTGAATATCCAGATTAATGAGGAATTATTCCCAATTCGAGTCCTCATAGACTGCGGATCACAGAGGTCGTTCATAACTACGTCCTGTGCTAACGCATTAGGTTTACATTGTGTAACCAACCCACAAAAACTTAGTGGATTTGCCGATACGCCCATTAAGGGCGGAAAGTACCAAGTATCTTGTATCCTGACTCCAAGGAATTCATCTTTAGAATTAAGAACCAACGCTGTTATTGTACAGCATATAACGGAAAAATTACCGGTATTCCCTGTGCCCATTGATGTAAGGAAACATTTTGAAAATTATAAATTCTGGAAACCCGGAAAGATAGATTTTCTCCTTGGGGCAGATTTATTTAGCGAAATTCTTTTAGGAGAATCAATAATTTCCAAAAACGGATACCCTAATGCTGTCAACACTATTTTCGGATGGATTGTAGTAGGAAAAATGGGAATAAGTTGTGAAGTTTCAAACCCCTCTATGACTTTAATGACCTTAAACCCTTCCACTGAGAAGGAACCATTAGATCATCTCATCCAGAAATTTTGGGAGATTGAATCTGTACCTTCGGTGTCTAGTCATAGTCCAGAAGAGATCCATTGTGAGGCGCATTTTGTTAAGAATCACTCTCGGGACGAAACTGGACGGTACATGATTAAATTACCATTCAATTCAAAGAGCCAACTTCTCTCCAATTGGGCGATTCATATAAATTGGCTGCACAACGATTCCGGAGGCTTGAGTACCGCTTAGATAAAGATCCCTCTCTAAAAGAGGAGTATTCCCAAATTATTCGTGACTACTTAAACTTAAATTACATAAATAAAACACTTCAAATGGGTAAATATTTTCTCCCACATCACTGTGTAAGGAAAGAAAGTACATCTACCAAAGTGCGAATTGTCTTTGATGCTTCCGCATCAACAGAACTAGGCTCATTAAATGATAAACTTTTAGTAGGCCCCAAACTCCAATTAGATATTCAAAATGTAATATTAAACTTTAGACAATATCGTTTTGTAATTACGTCCGATATTTGTCAAATGTATTTACAAATTTTGGTGCATCCTGAGGATCGCCAATATTTACATTTTCTGTATAGGTTCAACAGTTCTGACTCTTTATCACAGTTTGAATTGAACCGTCTGCCTTTCGGATTGGCTTGCTCCCCCTTTTTAGCTATACGCACGTTACGACAATTAGTGTCTGACGAAGGTTCTCCTTATCCACTAGCATCCTATACTTTATTAAATGAAATCTATGTCGACGATATCCTTACCGGCGCTGATTCCGTTGAAGCCGCCATACAACTGCAAAAGGAGTTAGTACAATTACTGAAAAAGGGAAGGTTCACCTTAAAGAAATGGTCAAGTAATTCGAAAGAGTTAATGTCACATATCCAGCATGATGTTCAAGAGACTCCTATTTGCTTCGCGGATACGGATAATCCGTGTATTAAAGTACTGGGAATGAAATGGGACCCAATGCTAGATTGTATTGCTTATAATATTCGCCCTCATGAAGTTATACTAACTGAGCGAGGCATAATGTCCACTATAGCGCGAATGTATGACCCCTGGGGTACCTCGCTCCGGTTATTTTTAAAGCCAAGTCTATGTTGCAAAAATTGTGGACTTTAAAGTTAGATTGGGATGAACCAGTCCCACAGATGATTGCAGAATCCTGGAACGAATTTTGTTCTGAATTACCCATACTAGGGGAATTGCGCATCCCTCGATGCGTTTTCTCATCGAAACAATGTCATAAATCTATTTTAGGATTTGCCGATGCCTCAGAGTTGGGATATGCAGCCTGCATTTATCTGCGTAACCAATATTGCTCAGGGTCTGTTGAAACAACACTTTTACTCGCCAAAACGCGGTTGGCCCCATTAAAACCTCTATCTGTACCCAGACTTGAACTATGCGCAGCAGTTTTGTTAACACAAATGTTACTAAGTATTCAATGTTTTCTGAAACCATTGTCTATTGATTCCACTTTTCTATTCTCGGATTCTAGTATCGTGCTAAGCTGGATTCGCTTACCGCCTCATACATTAAAAACCTTTGTGGCGAATCGAGTAACGATTATATTGGAACACTCTGATGTGAATAATTGGTATCATGTAGGATCTAATGATAATGCCGCAGATGTTGCGTCACGTGGGCTTTCCCCTGCGGCGCTCATTAATCAAAAGCTGTGGTGGCATGGGCCCCAGTGGTTAAACGATTCTTCCTCAACATGGCCTATCTCAAATCAATACACTTTTCCTGTTCCCGAAATGAAATCGAAGGCAGTAACATTAATTAACAAATCGTCTTCCTCGAGCTTTATTGAAATAATAGGAAGATTTTCGTCCTATACAAGATTACTTAGAACATTCGCTTACGTTTTGAGATTCGTGAACAAACTGAAAAGAGAATCAACCGCTAGACAGATAGGAACGTTGGGATTAAATGAACTGCATAAAGCGAAATTGACCTTGATACAGGCTACTCAGTGGCATCATTTTCATTTGGAAGTGCCTCTAAATAACTTCAAGAATTCGTCTCTACACTCTTTGTCCCCATTTATAGATTCATGGGGAATTGTCAGGGTGGGCGGAAGGTTAACTAATAGTCCCTTAACATACGAGGCTAAATTTCCAATATTACTTCCTTATAAATCTCATTTCTCGGAACTCTTAGTCGATTACTATCATAAATGTTATCTACACGCGGGTCCTCAACTCTTGTATTCATTAATTCAACGAAGTTATTGGATTATATCCGGTCGTCGGTTAATAAAATCTCGTATACGTCAGTGTGCAACTTGCTCCAAATTCTGCAAGAAGGCTATCACGCCATACATGAGTGACCTTCCACGAACAAGATTCGAGCAGGGCAGATGTTTCATAAACACAGGATGTTTCATAGACTTCGCCGGTCAATTCATGACCAAAGAGACCAAACGTCGCAACTCGACGTTGTTAAAATCCTATCTTGCCTTATTTGTCTGTTTGAGCACAAAGGCTGTTCATCTTGAAATCGTCTCTCAACTGTCAACGGATGCGTTTTTGGCAAGTTTAGACAGATTCATTGCTAGGCGAGGACTGCCGTCGAAGATCCTCTATGATCATGGCACAAATTTTATCGGTGCTGAGAGGTATCTAAGAAATTTGTACATATGGCTTAGAACCGAGGAAGTTCAGACCTCTATCAAGAACCATCTTAATAACCAGCAAGTACATTGGGAATTTATCCCACCAGCAGCTCCTCACTTTGGAGGAATCTGGGAAGCAGGTGTTAAATCCTTTAAGCATCACTTGTATCGGGTGCTAAATGGGCGATCTTTTACTTTTGAAGAACTGGTGACACTATCTACTCGTATAGAAGCCATTTTAAATTCACGCCCTCTTTATCCACTTTCCAATGCACCTCATGAATATGATGTTTTGACCTCCAGGACATTTTTTGATTGGGGCTCCAATGGTGTCCTTGCCGGAGCATAATTTCCGAGAAACTCCTATTCATCGTTTATCCCGGTGGCAATTCTTGCAACAATGCATTCAACACATATGGTCACGTTGGCGGAGAGACTATCTAAATTCCCTTCAACAACGGGTTAAGTGGAAGGAACAACTAGAGAATTTACAGGTTGATACTTTAGTATTATTGAAGGAACCTAAGGCTTCTCCACTTCAATGGCCTACTGGCCGAATTATCGAAACTTATCCGGGAATTGACGGAGTGACCCGGGTTGTTAAACTTAGGACTCCAAATGGAGAATATGTTAGGCCTGTCACACAACTGGCACCTCTGCTTCCAACTTAATGCAACCTGAATCTGTATGGTTATTCTGCACAACTTACATTGTATTCATTTTTATAGTTTAGCCGGATTTTTTCTACTAAAAAATGGTGGGCGGTATGTTAAAGTTTGTAAAAAAATGCAGAGTTCAGCAGAAATAGAACTTATTCTATTTATATAATATTTTCGTTTTGTAATTGTATGGAATCAAAGTCCACGCGCTGGCTGCAATTCTCTTACAAACAAATCAGTAGTCGAGCTGGGTCTGTCCGAGAGACACACATTTTGTTACATGTAATAGCGACACAGCGCCATTGGTGAATATTTTTCATCATTAGTTTTTCATCTCGTTAAGAGAAAAACGGATCGTTGCACCCTGTGAACGATTCTTGTGGGGCCCCATCACGGCTCAGCACTCAAGTGTCTCTCAAGAGAATTTTTTCCTCATACATCTACATACAAGATTCATAGCTACCAGCCATTCAAACTCAGAGCCAACAGCCGCTTCATCCATCAACTGCACCATCGTCCATCACTTTCCGTTTTGTTGTGAATATTTATTTCATATTGGATTTAAGTATGTAAGTGCCATACTTTTATAATTAACAAATAAACTATTGTGTTTCTGAACGATTTTCGATTCAAATATAACAATTTCCTGTTAGAGGGTTATTTAACAGCACCTCTCAATTGGTGGGAGCTCTCTCGGGCGTAATACTCTCCCGCGGAGAATATCACAAACACATTGTCTTAATGTAATTGTATAATTATAAAATTTACAAAATCTCATTAACTTGGTAATATACCTAAAATATAGCTGACCTAATATATAAAAAAATATTGTGCTTCAGTGAGGTAAAATAGTAACTCAACCAGTGCAGATTATAACAAAATGTTGATTTACATTGTAATCCAGATTCTTCCGGACTACTTTCATATCAATTTTCCAGAAATACGGTTTAAACAAAAGTGTTAGGTTTAACGTCTTTGAATATATATACATACATGGTCTTTTAGGTTTCTGTGGCCACTCAGGTCTTCGGGTTTATACCGCATTAGTGTTTGTTACAAACCGTCGTTTTCGCCCATATTGCAATGGGCTTCTTCAGGGTAGTTGCCTTGAATGCCAAAGCAATACTGATCACCGACAAAACTAGCATAATATTATAGTATAAAACAGCAATACTTTTTAGTACCCAATAGGAGAAAGTAATTAAAACTTATTTATTTAACGGTCCAGAACTTGCTTACAGATATTATTATGAAAAATTAAATCTCATTTCAAAGACCTATATATATATATTTATATATTGGAATTACGTTTTCATGAAGCTTCCAGTAATGATAGACATGGAAGGTGAGGAGGATTAATTTAGCTTTTGAAAACGCATCAAGCGTGCTCAAATCAAACACATTGCACAGTATCCCTTGATTAAACCAGACATTATCTCAACGAAAACAGCCTTTGCAGTACACATTGACAATTATCTATATGACACCTCTGTGTTATTTCTGTGTTTTATGCAATTTATAAATATTATATCTCAGTTATATTAAATATCTCAGTTAGAGTTATAAATCCTTTTCTGGCACTCTAATTTATTGTAAATATGTATTGGACGTAAAATAAAGAATATTATTATTTTTAAATATTATATAAAATTTATATTAAAATTTAATATCACATCCCCCCTTTTTCAATTAAAATTACCAAAAAAAAAATCCATTTATATTTTAATTATTCTGTTTAATTAATGTATTATTATTTATTTTTGATTATTGATTACCATTAATTGAAAATTGTTTTCACTTTTTATTAAATGAATTCATGATAATGATAATATCAAATGATAAAATTATAACAATTACTTACCTCTCGAAGGTCTAAAATGAGCCTACTACTGCATATTAAATCTCTACAGTGTATGAAAAAGAAATCATATATGAAAAACTCCCTAGATTTTCTCATACTTTAATTCTCAAAATCCTGATTGACAAATTCTCTTAAAAACTGATAATTTTATTAATTATTTAATTATCGTTAATCAGGTTATTGTTCCATCAGGTGGATAAAAATTAGGACTGCAAGATTTTTAGCGCGAGTACCCGTAAGGTGTTAGGGTGTTTTGACAAACGATTAACTCTTCTTTGACTGGATGAATTCCTTAATGATTTCTTTTTGAGTGACATAACTGGTTGATGAATATTTTCTATCCCCTTTTTTAATAAAACTCGTTTATGAATTTCCTTCAACTAGTATTAGCCCTGGCTGAGTTGGGCCCCGTTCGTAATAGAGGTATTGCTTAGTCCGTATAGCTTGGCCCATAAGGCTTGCGATGTGAGCTATTGTTGCTATGTGTCCTGTAATATTGAGGTGCAGTTGTGTCCAGTCCCCTTGCTCATAAGATTTTTCTACATGACGTATGGTGTCATTACACTACCAGTTTAAGGAATATTTAAGAAAGTATAATAATGCTGTAAATTGACATTTTCGGTTAATTAATTTGAAGTACTTTGAGTTAGCACATTGGAGGGAGCTGACTGAGAGCAACGTTATCTTAGGACTTCCTAAAAATAATTTTCCAAGTAGAAGAACGTTTTAAATAAAACTGATAAGACTGTAAATGTGTAGATTTTTTTAAAGGAAGTTTGAATAAAATCATTGCGGCAATTTCCGCTAAAATCGTGAAAACCTGTGAATGTATATGGGAACTTAAAAAAAAAGAAAACAAGTTGGAGCTGTTTTTCGAGAAAAATACGAAAAACTGAAAAACTTAATAATTTTGTACTCCTGTTGACGGATTTTGACCGAACACTTCATCAGATCCGCAGATGGCAGTAGCAATTCTAAACTTGCGGTGATATTTCCGTTATTTTAGACTTCAAATATCTATTTCCGGTGAAATCTCAATTTCGAAAATTTAACAGGATCGTAATAATTTTAATTTTTTGTTAATTAAATTGTTTTGTCACTGTTCAAATCGTCTGATGTTACTAAAAAAAAAAATAATAATAATAAATAAATTAGATTATTCATTTATGATGTAAACCACTCACAAGTCTGGCGTCAGCTGTGAAGAACTGTAGAAACCTCATTAATCATAGTGGCATAGCTTACACTTCAGGCTACATACAGACTAATACTAGTATAGTGAAATTAATTACAGAGCAGTCAGGCTCCTACAATATATAAAATACATTTGTACATCTGAGATCAGTAGTGAACAAATTGAAGAAAGTTTCAAGTCTTAACATCTTTATTTGTTTTAACTGGCGCGAGAAATATGGACTACTTGGAACAATATCAAAATGTTTCACTGAGAAATAATTACCAATAAAATTAATAATTTTCCTCTAAAGGGCCACTACAGTACAATTTACGGTTCTAAACAAATTTATATAATATTAATTATACATTAAAATCATTGCTAGAATACCAAATTTGAAGATAATCGGTTAACCGGAAATGTTAATCTACAAAATAGGTTTGTGAGTCTTTTCGAATTTTCTCGAAACCGGTACCATCAATTTTTTTGCTAAAATTAAAATGCTTCCTGCACCGATATAAATCTTTCGCTTTTATCTACCGCCAGCTTATTTCTGGAAAAATTGCATTTTAGAGCTGTTCTTGAATGATGCTAAGGAGCTGTGGCAGAGGGCGTGCCAAACCCTGTAAACACATTCAGGTAAACAAGTATAATACCCGCCATCTCTATTTATATAGCTATTACAAGCCCAACTTAACGTTTGAGTGAACACTGAACATTATAAAGTGCAATAAGAGAAAGTCCTGTGAGTGTTTCATACCAGCGTTTTTACTTTCTCTTACTTTCTCTTACTTTCTCTTACTTCCAGCAAGAAGAAGGAAAAAAATGTTTTTAGCGATTCATCTGTATGTCAGTGTGTGTGTGTGTGTAAACACAAAGATACAAAATCGCAGTAAGTATGAACTTGTTATTTATTCTGTTTAGGAACTAACCACAATATCTAACACTAAGTTTCGGGGAAAATTTACCAACTGAAAGGATGAATCAACTACATGCTTTCTTTTTTCAGTTTTTCGAGCTTTTGTTTGAAAACAGTATACTATCAAGCCACATAAATACCTAACACAATTATTTGAAACATTTTCCTGGGAAAATTAATTTTTTTGTGGCAAGTTCTGAGGGAACAGAGCATTATGCTTTCCTTTCAGCACAATGTATGGTTTTACCATTTATGCAATATTAATATAATTATTAACTTTTTTTTTTTTTAAACTAATATAAATTTAGTTATACAAGGGACTCGAACTCGGGACTTACCAGTTACAAGTCCATGCTCATGACCACTAGACCAACACCCGTCCCTTATTAATATAATTATAATCATTGATAAAAAACCAAATTTGAAGAAAATCAGTTAACCAGAAGAGCTTACATAATAGGTTACGTTACATAATAGGTTTTGTTACGTACAAGTGATATATTTTTAATAATATTAAAGCAGTAAGTTATAAATTTTAATATTCATCGTAAAATTAAAGGTTGAAAAGAAGAATCTGTGTAGCAGACAAACACACACGCACATATGTACATACAGACACACACACACTCGTTCACACCAGCATTTTGTATCAGAATTTCGAACAAACTTTGACCTGTGCTACCCTGTACTGTTGTCATGTAAGTTAGTTAGTATCACTGTAGTTTTCGTACGAGTACGATCTCCACCGCCATCAACTCTATGTAGGTTATATTATTTGTAAAACTTAACAAATTAAACGTACATCATCATCATCATCAATTTGTCATTTGTTAAAGTGAAGTTATAGTGGAAATATATTTGTTTTATCATAGCACCAATCTTTTCTCTGAGCTACCCATCGGGAGACTACTACGGTGGAACTCCAAACCGTCTTTATCCCGAACATTTTGGTCCTCCGTTCTGGATATTTTAAAATTGGTGCTCTGTTCTAAATAATTTAAAACACCATTAAAGATTTTGGCCATCAATCTGCATCACCTTATAATACATTTATGAAGAGTTCGTTCTCAGAGTGGGGGAACATTGAAATACTATTCTGAAGTTTTCATCAACCTAACTGGAATATTTTAAAATATTTTCAAGAATAGTGATCATCATACTGGACTGTTAAAATCATATTTTGAAGGAAAATTCAGGTATTCTTTATTACCATTTATTACGTTTAGTGGATTCTCATTGGGTGCTGCGTAATGAGTCATACAGACTGACCTACAAACTTTCAACAAATCAACTATGGCTCTAGTGGTCAACTCATCGATTCCATCAATTTAAATTAATTTATGTTTTAATAAAAGAGAAAATTAACTTCAGCATTTTGCGTAAATATTCATAGATTATTTTCAATATTATTCAAAAGTGTATTGCAATAAATTAGCACAGGTCATTCAAATTGCGATTAATTAAATTTTATTTTGGTGCGTAGGTTACATAATTTATTGAATATTTTCTTTATAAATTCATCTGTAAATAATTTTATTTTAACATTTATTTGAATTCTTACTTTTCAACCAGTATTTAAAAAAAAAAAAAGTTATTATAAGAATATAGACTGGTTTTCACTTTATTAATACCAACTTCATTTGATAGATGTTTACAAGCAATCAGAATTAAATATCGGACTTGGTTTATTTGTAAAATAGTTTTTTTTTTGTAAATCTCTTTGTAAATTTTGTTTAACCAATCTTTTCAGCTTTGCTTATGTTTAATTATTTTCTTTCCGTTTTTTAAAGAATGAGTTTCAGTTAATTTATGAACATTTCAAAATTGAGCGTTACTTTGTATGTATATAGATTGATTTCTAAGTTTGTTTGTGTGTGCAGTTGCAGGTTTTCTAGCTATTCATGTTTTAAATGTTCGTTCATTCTATTGATGATTATAGGAATTAATTATGAGTTAATTTATAAACAATATAAGTTGAGTACATCTCATTTAATATAGTTGGATCATTTCTCAGATATCAGATTATTTATGGTTATCATTTTGGCATCTATCAGCCAATATTTATCTATTATATGTACATATAACACTTGTATTTCTGACTTCGCCCACTAACCTAATTTATTTATGTTGACAACTAATTTCTGCTTTATTAATTTGCAGATACATCACTTACAAAATTCTGAATAATTCTTGAATTGATATTTTATCACAATTTTCTATAAATTATAGCTTTATCATGGCAACTACCAACCCACCCGATTCCCTCCTACTAGCGATATTCCTACCCTTACCATTGACCAAAAAATCACCTTAGGGCGTAAAAAATTAACCGCAATAGTAAAAGAAATTAAATCAGTTGTAGATGAGGCCAGAGCAGCAGTTGCGGGTCAGGATAGCCGTGCTGAAAACAGGTTCTTAGGAGCATTTAGATCTTTGGACACGGTCTATGAGAACTTTAAGACAATTTGGGACCGATTAATGGAGTTACATTTACTGAAGGGTTCGGAAAGCATTTTTCCCTCTGACGAGGACACCACAATACAGCAAGCTATTGTAAGATACTATCGGGAATGCTGTGAGGTATATGTTTTATTTACTAAACCAATGTCTAAATCTATATCCAATAGTGATGTTACTGGTGCCTGTACTTCTCGAGTTTCACAACGAAACTTGCCTGAGATAAAGTTACCCCAATTTGATGGTCGATTGAAACAATGGCCCATGTTTAGAGACACATTTACTTCTTTGGTGCATAGTGACGCCTCACTCACTCCCATGGAGAAATATCACTTCTTATTGGGCTCTTTGAGTGGGCGCGCTCTCTCTGCTCTCAAATCTGTCCCCTTAACCGCAGAGAATTATGAAGAGGCCTGGACAGCTCTGAATACGCAATTTAACAATCGGAGGTGCTTAGCGCATTCCTATTTAAATCAAATTATAAATTTTAAGCCACTACAAGGGAAGTCATCTTTTTCTTCCTTGCAAGAGTTTCTCTCAGTAGTAGGAGAGAATATCACATCCCTTAACCAATTGAAGATAAACGATTTAAGTGAATATATTTTGTTCGAATTAGCTGTAAGATGTTTGGACTCGGTTACCAGAGAGTCTTTTGAGATTTGTATGATGGAGGAGAACGTTGAATTCCCAACTGCTATTAGACTTATGTCTTTCGTACAAAGTCGCTGCAATTCGTTAGCTTTGGCTAATCCTCCCTCAGATGAATCAACGCCACCGAAAGCTTCCACTTGCCTGAACACGCCAGACAAATTTCAACCAAGGGGGACCAGCCTGACTTCAAGGAAATCCGGCACTTCCTTGTTTGTTCAAACATCCTCTGCTTCAACATCTAGTAATAAGGGAGTTGAAGTAAAATCTCCTTCTGATGCTACCAAATCTAAACGTTTGTCATGTTTTGTTTGCACTAAGCCTCATATATTGAGGGAATGCCCCACTTACCAATCGAAATCCCCTGCGGCGAGATACCAGTTATTAAGCGAGTGGTCTGGTTGCAGAAACTGTTTGCATCCTGGTCATTGCACCAACCAATGTACCTCAAGAAATGTTTGCCGAGAATGTAGTCGTCGTCACCATACCACATTGCATTTTTCTACTCCTGCTAAACCTACCCAACAAGCAGTTACTATTTCAAATACACCTGCTCCCCTGGTACTGAAGATCGCTCGGCCTTGACCTCCATCACTAATGAAAATACTGAAGTGCTGTTAGGCACGGCTCTAGCTCGCATTAGGGATCACCTTGGTCATTACCAACCAGTTCGCCTAGTGATTGACTGTGGCAGTCAGTACTCCTTTATATCTCAACCATGCATTGAACGCTTGCACTTGACACCTGTAAGCTTTAAAAAAGGCATCTCCGGTATTGGACAAACGAGCTTAAAAGGAGTTAAAGGGAAAGTCTCTTGCTCTTTAATCCCCGTTGATAGTAATAATGTAGAACTTCAAGTGGACGGTGTGGTGGTTCCCACAATTACCTCTCATCTTCCCCAAGTGACTGTTCCCATTGAGGTTCGCCAACACTATATTGGTTTAACTCTCGCTGACCCAGAATTTTGGAAACCGGGTCCCATAGATTTATTGTTGGGTGCTGATGTGTTCGCTCAAGTATGTCTGGTCTGCCATCTGTTATCAAACCCTCTCGGCCACAAGTCGTGGATACCATCTTCGGGAAGGTATTGATTGGACAGTTTGTCAGTGCATGTTCACCACCCAATCATACCTCTTTATTTATATCTGGCGAGCCAAGTATTGCAGACATAATGAAGAAGTTTTGGGAAACTGAAGAAATTCATAAATCGATTCCCACATCAGCTGATGACCAGAAGTGTGAAACCATTTCCAGCACACATATCAGCGAACTGAATCTGGCCGATATATGGTTTCTCTTCCCTTTAAAGAGGAATTCAACCCAGGATATGATAGTAGATCTTTAGCCCTGAAACGTTTGTTTCATTTAGAAAATCGGTGGAGTAAGGATCCACAATTACACCTACACTATCAGACCTTCATGCAAACTTACTTTGAAATGAATCATATGAGTCGAGCACTTAGCTCTGCTCATTATATCATCCCTCACCATGCGGTAGTGAAACGAGATGCGGCAGATATTAAGCTACGAGTAGTGTTCGATGGTTCTGCCAAAACCTCAAACGGTTCGCTTATGGATCATTTATTGGTAGGCCCTAAACTTCAGGCAGATATCTCCTCCATTTTGCTTAATTTCCGTCGCCATCGAATTGCCTTCACTGCCGATATAGTTAAGATGTATCGGCAGATATTAGTTGCACCAGCTGATCGCAAATACCAACATATACTGTGGCGTGCTGATCCCTCTGACCCTGTTGAGGAATTTGCTCTTAACACTATCACCTATGGGTTAGCATGTTCCCCATATTTAGCAATGTGTGTAATCAAGCAACTTGTTATAGATGAAGGTGATGTCTATCCCCAAGCTTCAGAAGTATTACTCGGCGATATCTATGTGGATGACACTGTGACTGGAGCAGCTTCTGTTTCCGAAGCAGTCCATCTACGTGATCAACTAATTAATCTCCTGTCTCGTGGTGGTTTTCTTTTAAGTAAATGGGCTAGTAATTCTTCAGAAGTGATTGCTCGTGAAAATCCGTCTTCCAGCCCACCCATCTCTCTCACTTCAAGTGAGGATCATGTAGTTAAAGTTCTAGGCATGCAATGGGATCCCCAAGAGGATGTTTATTCATATAAACTGCAGGATATTATTTCCTCTGCCATGACCAAACGATCAATTTTGTCAACTGCAGCTCGAATTTTTGACCCATTGGGTTATCTCGCTCCAATAGTTTTTGCAGCTAAACTATTGTTGCAGGATATTTGGCAAGCAGGAATTGATTGGGACACCCAAATTCCAGAAAACCTATAGCAAACTTGGCTGGCACTTATTAACGACCTGCCCCACATCACCCACATAAAAATCCCACGTTTTGTACCTGTAGCTAAGGACATAACTTGTAAATTAGTAGGGTTTTGCGATGCATCAGAACGAGGTTATTGCGCATCTATTTATCTCCTTACTAAACATTCCTCAGGTTTTCAGTCCTTTCTGATTAAGGCGAAAACTAAGGTTGCACCGGTTAAGCCACTTACCATCCCTAGGTTGGAATTATTAGGCGCATTACTCTTAGCGCGTTTATATTCCTCCCTCAGTAGTTTCAGAAAACATATGTCTTCTCCAAGTGAGGATATCTTCTTTACCGATTCTACCATCGTATTAAATTGGCTCAATATGCCTCCACAAAATCTTAAAATATTCGTCGCTCATAGAGTTGTCGAAATTACAGACACGATTCCTGTTGCCCGTTGGCAGCATGTTTCAACTTCTGATAACCCAGCTGACTTGGGTTCAAGAGGTTTAGCCCCATCAGCGTTAGTCCATTCATCGTTGTGGTGGAATGGCCCTCCTTGGCTTTGCCAGAGCGAGGCTTCGTGGCCCGCAACACCTTATAATAATATCCCTTCTACAACATTACCTGAAGTTAAATTATCTAAAACCGTATTAGCAGCTACAGCTACTTTTCCAGAAATTGTTTCTTGGATGGAACAATTTTCCTCTTATGTCACTCTAGTACGTAGCATGGCCTTTGTGTTACGCTTTCTACAAACTTGCAAATCGAAAACCAAAACGGTAGGCCCTATTACTGCTGGTGAATCCCGACAAGCTAATCAAAAATGTATCTATCTGCTGCAACGGCATTATTATCCTGTGGCCTTTGCAGAATCACTTCCTTCATCGGCATCACCTTCGGTGGCAATATGTCGTTCTCTAAACACCTTTATCGCCCAAGACGGGCTTGTTAGGGTGGGCGGCAGAATTCGACATTCTTCTTTAAAGGAACATCAGAAACATCCGCTGTTATTACCACGCCGCTCACTTTTCAACAATCTACTGGTGGATTACCTCCATCGTAGTCATTTACATGTCGGGCCCGCCACACTGCAGTCTATAATTCAACGGAATTACTGGATTCCCGCTGCTAGAAGCTTAATCAAGCAGAGGAAAAGCAAGTGTTTAACTTGTCTCAAGCTATCCCAGGCAGCGAGAGCAACCTATATGGGCGACTTACCGGCTGAGAGACTCCAGGAGTGTCGACCTTTCTATCATGTCGGCGTAGATTTCGCTGGTCCCTTTCTATGTCGAGAGACGTCTCCGCGGCGTGCGCCCCTTATCAAAGCATACTTATGCTTATTTATTTGCTTTGCTACCAAAGCAACTCATTTGGAGGTGGTTCCTAATCTTTCCACCGAAGGCTTCCTTGACGCATTTGACCGTTTTATAGCCCGGAGAGGGGTCCCGGCCAAAGTATTCTCGGATTGCGGAACTAATTTTAAAGGGGCTGCCCATTATCTCAAAGAACTAGCCCAATGGCAAGCGACTAAGGAGACTCGAGAAGCGCTCATTAATTACAGTCAACAGAAGGCAATAGAGTGGAAATTTAACCCTCCTTATACACCCCATTTTGGGGGATTATGGGAGGCTAACATTAAGGTTGTTAAATCCCTGTTACTAAAGACATTGGGTAATCAGCCGTATTTAGAAAGAGAGCTAACCACGATGTTCACCAAGATTGAGGCCATCCTCAATTCTCGGCCTCTTTCGCCTCTGTCTTCAGATCCCTCTGACTTGCAGGCTCTCACCCCTGGCCATTTTTTAATCGGACAACCTTTAGCGGCCATCCCTGAAACTTCGGTCTCTGATGTACCAGATAACCTATTGAGTCGCTGGCAATTGCTGCGCAAGCGGATCCAAAACTTTTGGGATCGTTGGAGAAACGAGTATCTCCATACCCTACAACAGAGGAAAAAGTGGACTAAGATCACTCCAAATGTGCAGATAGGTGACCTTGTCCTCCTTAAGGACACCCTCGCTTCTCCACTACAATGGCCGTTAGCCAGAATCGTGGAAGTCCATCCTGGACATGATGGCGTGGTGCGAGTAGTTACGGTTCGCACAGCCCACGGTAATCACAAGCGCTCGATCCTCAAACTGGTTTCCCTATCACCTATCACCCATCCAGAACATCCTCCTTCCAAGTAATAATATTAAAATTTGGTGGGCGGTATGTTACGTACAAGTGATATATTTTTAATAATATTAAAGCAGTAAGTTATAAATTTTAATATTCACCGTAAAATTAAAGGTTGAAAAGAAGAATCTGTGTAGCAAACAAACACACACGCACATATGTACATACAGACACACACACACTCGTTCACACCAGCATTTTGTATCAGAATTTCGAACAAACTTTGACCTGTGCTACCCTGTACTGTTGTCATGTAAGTTAGTTAGTATCACTGTAGTTTTCGTACGAGTACGATCTCCACCGCCATCAACTCTATGTATGTTATATCATTTGTAAAACTTAACAAATTAAACGTACCATCATCATCATCATCAATTTGTCATTTGTTAAAGTGAAGTTATAGTGGAAATATATCTGTTTTATCATAGCACCAATCTTTTCTCTGAGCTACCCATCGGGAGACTACTACGGTGGAACTCCAAACCGTCTTTATCCCGAACATTTTGGTCCTCCGTTCTGGATATTTTAAAATTGGTGCTCTGTTCTAAATAATTTAAAACACCATTAAAGATTTTGGCCATCAATCTGCATCACCTCATAATACATTTATGAAGAGTTCGTTCTCAGAGTGGGGGAACCTCAATTATAAACCTATCATTTTTATTTGAAACATTTTACCGCTAAAATATTGATTTTACAGGGGATTTTAATAATAATAATAATAATAATAATAATATGTTGCTAACTAGTAAATAAAATTAAAATAAATACAATAAACTTTTAATCAAATGGCTGTATTATTTTAAAAGGGCTAGGAAAGATGAGAAATTTTTTTGCAAACGAATCAAAAGAATGAAGAGAAAACAGAAAACATTAGAAATTAAATTCGCCCACTCACAGGTATATAAAATTCTTACCAATTAAATTGTATTTGGAGTAAAAGAAAGTTATATGAGTGTTTCATAGCAGCCTTTTTTGGAGGTGATGGAATTTTTTCTAAAATGTCTCCAACAATTTTTTTTTGAACTTGTTAACTCTGTAAGAAAAAAATTTATCATTTATTTGAAAAACTCACCTGCCATTGTTACAATGTTCACTTTCTCTTGCTCCTAATAAAGAGGAAGTACTGGAAATTGTGTCAAATTTTAGATATTAAGTTTTCACCGGAAGTATAAGTTTTTAGACAGAAAAAGTGGCTTTTAGACATTGGTGTGAGTTAGCGGGTGTGCGCATGAGCATAATTCAAAAACGGATCTGACAATAAAGTTTTGGTCAAAATGCGTGTCAATCGAAAATACCACCTTACTGAATGGTTTCTTCAGTTTTTTGGAGATATGATTTTCTTCTCTGTGACCAGTTTAAAGTTAAGCCCCTAACTCCCAGGTTTCCCTCAGAACCTCCCCAACATCCGCCTTTATAAAATTCCTTTTTTTACGAAATTTAATTATTTATTGCTATATTATCGTTGGTTTCGATGTAGGAAATTCGATACTAGAACTTAAACAAAAAAGAAAAGAAGTAGTTATCCAATATTTATAATAAATAGAGAATAACTTCATAAAAAAACATATCTGAATATAGAGTGTAGTTTACTAGGAAAACAGGACACCTGGGCACTCATATCTATATTGTATTGATTTAGTGCAATTCCATTTCCTATATGTATATTAAAGGTTACAACATAAATTTTTTATTTCTGATCCTTGTAATGCTATTAAATTTCAGTTCAAATATTCAACCTAACAAAAAGAGCATAAAAATTCACATATACGTGCAAAATTGGTATTCAATGGAATCAATGAATTTATTGGAACCTCTTCATTTTCTCTTATCATTAATTCAATAAATTAAGTTTCCATTCATTAAAAAAAAAACCTCATCATTCACAAATCCAAAAAAAAAAGGGTCTGATGTGAAACACTCACAGGACTTTCTCTTACTGCAATTTACACGGGTATAATCGACTAATTCTCTGCAAACACAATTCTTACTGGGTTTTAGTTGCTTTTTTTTTTGGCATTAGCTTCAGCTGTACAGCCACTGCTTTCTGATAATTTATATTAAGAGAAAAAAAAAACTTTTATTTTTTATACTTTATAGAATTAAAAAATCATTGTTAGTGCTTCTACTACTACTGATGGTTGGTTATCCATACGACAAAGAATACTTTGCAATGTGTTCCAGGTATTCTGTAGCTCTGCAGTGCATACATGCTCTTAATTCAGCAATTCCAATCTTATTTAAGAATGCCTGGCATAAACCCGGTGTAAAAACAACTATTTGAATAATAAGGTTTCAAAACTAAATTAGAATATTCAAACTCTTTATTTGCCACCATAAATAAACAAACGACCTTTAGCACGGTCAGTGGTCCAGTACAACAGATCACTACTACAGACAGAACAAATTTCCTTTTTAATGCACTCTATCGTGCTCATAAGGTACTACATCTCTCAACACCCGGGTCAGTTTTATTTGAAGTATTGTCCCGGAAAATAGTTTTTTGGATGTTTCTGGGTGAAACTAGTTCAGTACAATATTTAGTTTGGCCACTTATATATTGTTAATACAAATTAGAAGCATTGATAGAATTATAAATTTGAAGACCATCAGTTAACCGGAAGTGTGACCTTTCAGAGTTGGAATTTTCCCAAACACGACTGTAACGATTTCCTTTAAACTTGATTAGCTAACTGTACAGATTTTTTTTTTTTAATCAGGTGATTGTAATCCTTTCTGATAGCCAACCGCCAGTAGAGCTCTAACATGGTCTGGGAATGCCTAGGTAGACTTAATAACCTAGGCAGGAGGAATAAGTTATCCTTTGCTGGGTGCCAGCTCATGTGGGCATTCAAGGGAATGAGATGGGCGACGCCTGGCGAAGATAGGTGCTGCGACCCCGCTTCTAGGGTCGGAACCTCTTTGTGGGGTCAGCGACCAGTTTCTCTTGGAAGAACTCAGGTAGTAGTAGGAGACAAAGAAGTCTCAACTCTGGAACTCCCTTCTCGGTTTGCGGCAGGCCAAGATCTGCCTGGAAAATTGTAACCAACGGAGATCGGAGGTCGGCATCGGCTTGAATAAGAACAAGCTTCGCGTTCTTACGGGTTTTCTCTCGGAGCATTTTCGACTCAGAGGACACCTGACGAAGCTGGGTTTGGAAAGTGACAGCACATGCAGATTCTGTGGGGAGTTGGAGGAAACTACATATATATATTATACATATAATACATCTGTTGAGGTGGTTGGTTCCGCAGAGCTGGAAAGCATCAGAGAAATTTTCCGTGGTAGCTGCTTCATTTTGGGTCATCGACCGGTTTCGGGCGTTCGCCCATCTTCAGGATGCGTTTTTCAGAAGTGTGACAACACAGACTTGCACAGAGCAACTTAGTTTTTACACACTGACTGGTGTTTTTAACTGTATTTAAAACTAAACTCTTAAACTAGGTCAAGGAGTATGGTCAGCTGGGTGGAAAAACGCGTGTTTGGGATGTTAAAAGGC
This sequence comes from Triatoma infestans, assembly GCA_011037195.1. NCBI lineage: Eukaryota > Metazoa > Arthropoda > Insecta > Hemiptera > Reduviidae > Triatoma > Triatoma infestans. Next base: position 51,184 of record JAAEAF010003675.1, on the reverse strand, counting down.
AAATTTTCCTTACAATGGAAACAACGCGTGGGGGTCTAATTTTTAAACTCTAATGTTGGAGGGAGATTTACATTACAATTAAGTAGACAAAATGAAACATAAAATACATAAAAATAGATTAAAAATTAAATTAAATAACGATTTAAACTAACATCATTTAAAATTAAGCGATTTTTATAATTAAGTTTTTTATAATTATGCATTCCAGTCAATATTTCACTTTTTACACAACATTGACATACCCATCCACGCAAGCATGTATACCTAAATATGGTTTTTTATAATTAAGTTTTTTATTATGCATTCCACACAATATTCGCATACATCATACATCATCCAAATAGGCACGCATCCTTTTTATTTTTTCAAATATATATACAACTAGCAGATTTAAAACTAACCTAAAACTAAAATCTGGGTAAGAACTATTTGGTGCATGTATAATGTTTGCACTTGTGCATGTATAATGTAATTGTGTTTCTGTTGCTATTGTGGGAAGAGTGTTTTGAATAATGGTTCACTGGCAAATTTTGTCTGTTCGTTTATTAAGTTTTGTGTCTTGTGTTTATATATTTCGAGTTGTTCTATTATGTCAAGTCGTCGTCCTTTGTGGCCAGAATGTATTAGCTTCATCGTGGTCGTGATGTCATCTGGTTTGTGTTTGTTAGTGTTTAGGTGATTGGCATAATTTGAGTCACCTTTGTTGTACTTGTATGATCTGATATGTTCGGTAAATCGTTCCTTGATTTTCTTGCCGGTCTTCCCCAGGTAAATGTTGTCACAGTCCGGGCATTTCAACTCGTAAACCCCACTGCTGTCATACATGTCAGTGAACTCGGTACGAGTGCGGATTTTGTTGCCTAATTTGTTGTTTGTTCGGAAGGATGTCTTAATGCCCAGTTTCTTGAAAAAATTTGTGAGTTTGTACGTGTGGTTTCCAATATATGTGAATGTGGCGAATTTGTCTGCTGTTTCTTTGTCAGTCCTATTTCGGTGGTGTGGTTCGTTTTTTGGGAGTTTATTAACGATGTTCGCATTGTACCCATTGTTCTCAGCTATTTTGTAGATTGTCTGCAATTCTTGTGTGTGGTTCGCGGATGTGAGGGGTGTGTATTTAAGTCTGTTCGTCAGATGTCTAAGTGCAGCTAGTTTGTGTTGGGTAGGGTGGTTGGAATTGTGCGGTATGATAGCATCGGAGGTAGTTGCTTTTCTGTGTATTCCGTATTCCAGTTTATTGTCGGTTCTTAAGAATTTTATGTCTAAGAAGTTGAGGGTGTTGTTCGTTTCTTTTTCGTATGTGAATTTTATTTTCTGATTTATGTTGTTAAGGTAATGTACTATCTGGTCTATGTCTATGTCGTTTTCCAATATGAGGAAGGAATCGTCCACGTTTCGTGCATAAAATGTTACCCCGAACTCCTCTTTCAGTTTTGGTGCGTAAGTTCTTCCATGTTTCGTATAAATATTCCGAAATCAGGATAGCTGATGTGGCCTCATTCCCAGTCCGTCAGTAGCGAGGTAGAATTTGTCGTTAAATCTAAAGTAGTTTTGTGTCATTGTGGTTTGTACTAAGTTCGTGAGTTGGTGAACGAATTGCGTGGATTCTTCTCGTTTCAACTTCTGTTTCATTGTGTCCAGTGTGTCCGTGATTGTATGGAGGTGTATAGGTTGGTAATATCGACGGATAACAAATGGGAATTTGGGGTGAGTCTACAGGCAACAGAGAATATAAGCCCATTATAAAAAACCATATTTAGGTATACTTGCTTGCGTGGATGGCGTATATGAATGTTGTGTAAAAAGTGAAATATTGACTGGAATGCATAATTATAAAAAACTTGATTATAAAAATCGCTTAATTTTAAATTATGTTAGTTTAAATCGTTATTTAATTTAATTTTTAATTTATTTTTATATATTTTATATTTTATTTTGATTAGTTAATTGTAAAGTAGATCTCCCTCCAACATTAGAGTTTAAAAATTAGACCCCCACGTGTTGTTTCCATGTAAGGAAAATTTGCTCTTTAACAACCCAAATACGCGTTTTCCCACCCAGCTGACCATACTCCTTGACCTAGTTTAAGAGTTTAGTTTTAAATGCAGTTAAAAACACCAGTCAGTGTGTAAAACTGAATTTGCTCTGTGCAAGTCTGTGATGTCACCCTGTCTGAAAAACGCATCTGAAGATGGGCGAACGCCCGAAACCGGTCGATAACCACAAAATGAAGCAGGCTACCACGGAAAATGCCTCTAATATAATACATCACCTAATAGACTGCGAGACTGCCTCTCAGAGAAGATTTAAGAACCTGGGAAGTTACCAGGTGGGGGAGGGGGATATACCCTCCCTAGATCCCGTCAGATTATGTGGGATCTTAACCTAATGGAGGTTCTGTAGAAAGGATGATCATCTGGGACATCTGCTTGTGTGCCTGCGGCACCCAGGGAGCACGGCACAATAGATCATAAGGTCGCAGAGCATTGGCCCCCCTTCAAAAAAAAAAGATATAGAACTATCATTTTTATTTGAAACATTTTTCCAAAAAAATAGAATTTCAATAGCTGTGCGAACTTTTTGGCGGTAAATTCAAATGTTATATGCAGTTGGTTCCGAGAAAAGAGAGTGGATACCATATTTATGTTAGAACAAATAGCTACACTCATATTTATGTTAGAACAAATAGCTACACCAAATTTGAAATTTAATGGAAATTTGTCATTTTAGATGTAATTGTACTCACAGGAGTAAGAGAAAGTCGTGGTGAGTGTTCCACACCAAAATTTTTATTAGTGTGCGAATAACACAGGTAAACTGCAACAATGACTAGTTATTTAACATCATTAATTCAATATTTACTTAAACAACAGGTAAACTATTATATTGATTTTACGATTTCACAAATCTCCACTTTGAGCTAAATTCAAGTGCATGAATAATATAACTCTCAAATGGGAAGAGATTGCATTTTGATAAGTGTACTAATTTGAATATCCTGGGTCAAAGGATACTAGGTCAAAATGTGAGAAAATATCTGGAGAAGTGGCATTTTATTTACTAGAACACTGGCTTTTATGTATGTTTCTATAGAAATAGGCTATACCATAACTCTAAATTATTAAAAGGTACACTTTTGTAATTACACACATCAATACTGCAATAAAACACAATAATAATAGCAAAATGCAAAATAAAATACAAAATCAATACAAAATCCACTGCCACTTTACTAACAGCTTTCTCTCGCCCCCTTCAAGGGAGACCCCCGCTTCTGGTGTGAAACACTGACCATCACTTTCTGTTATGACTTTACATTTATGTGTAGTTATTATATTTAGTTTTTTTTTGAAAACCACTTTTTTGGACTCAGAGCTCTCATAACCTACAGTTCCGGGGAAACTTGATATCGAAATTTGACACGATTACAAACTCGTCTAAAAGCAGTTAGAGAAAGTAAAAAAATAAAAACGTTTTTAATCCTCCTGCTCCAATTTACCCATTTCGCCTGCTGTCCGAGTTTATTAATTCTATTCTCCGACAAGAGACTGGACCTGGAACGCTCGCACATGCCCAAACGGTCTGAAGTCAAAATACCTTTTTAGACTTATCTCCAAACTGCTCAGTAACTGCTCAAAATTATCACCCTCCCACAACTAGGACCGCTATGGAATTAGGGACTGGAATTGTACTACCAAGCCTTCTAATCTGAACCGCATCCAAACCATCCAATACAAAATCCACTGCCACATTACTAACAAGTGCCTGTGAGGGAGAGGGTTTTTAGTGGGTGCAAGCCCACACTTTATGTGTAGGCATTTTTCCCCCCTCCAAAAAAAAAACAAAAAAAAAACAGTCCTCTCTACCTGTCCCACATTTTTCCTGCACACGGATTTCAATATTTTAGCATTGAAAATGTTTTATGGGAGGTTATTTGATAAAAATCGTGATGACATCTCCCAAATGAGTGCCGAACGTTTACGGAGACAGTCGAACCAATTACCTACATTAATTTTATGTAACCAATTTCGAATTCAAACTTTGTGTTTGGTATAAACGTGTAACTTGGAAAAGTACAATAAAGTATTGTTAAATCTGACTTCTGTTTTTTCTTGACTTTTCTTTACAATTAATCTGTGTGGTTTTGATTATAAAACTTACAAAAATAACTAACATATTCACAAGTGGGATAACCAATAACCAAGAATTTGTATTTTATTTTTGTGTTTACTTCTATTATTTTTTGGACAGGGTTTAAAAAAAGAAACCAATAAACATTTTCAATGTTTAACTTTTTCGTGAAAAATGATGTTTTTTTCACTCTGGCAAAAACCGTTTATAATAAATAAGCTCCTTCACACTCTAATCCTTCAGCCCAAGCTCTCACCTCGCATTCCTCCTAGGAAACCCTCAAAGATGCTTAAAGCGCCTTTGGCCTTGCGACCTCTTAAATAGCTGGTGTAGTCATCATTATCAATCAAGTCATTCCAATTATCATGTCAGCCTATTTACTTGTTGTAAAATTATTTGCAGTTGTAAATTTCAAATAAAGGGAGAAAAAAGAAAGAAAGATTATATTAGAGGTATATTATACAACTAGTAGTTTCATAATTTTAGAGAATTTAGAACGTTGTAAATAATGTATGTATATTGGTCACAACAACCGTTAACTGCTAAATAAGTTAAATATGTGAACATATTTTCGAATATATAAAGTTTTATAGCTAAGTTCAAAGTTTGTTTAAGTAAGTTGGTTTATCTAGTTTTAGTAAGATCATTTATCATATTTTGCGCTCAAAGTGCAAACTAAAGTTCAAAGGTAATTGTATAATAATACATCAAAGTTAGATATAAAGTTTTCCATAAAATATCTACATTCTGGATATGTCGTCTGAACATATTCATTACTAACTTTACTTTTTCTATTGAAAATCCTTGTTTTTTTACTTCTACTAAATGCATGTAGGTACGTGCTTGCTGTAAAGGAAGTATTGCGAGGGGATAAATTTAATAGTACTTAGTATTGAAAATATGGTGTACTTAGTATTTGTAATAGAACTATCATTGCAACTGTTAGTAGGCAGTGCGATTCTTTCCTTAAGAATTTTGAGATTTTCCAAAAAGACTTCAACTATTTTCTTTAAGGTCTAGGATTTTATCCGTCATAGCACGCATGTATCGGTTTTCATCCATCGCCAGTGTAAAATTATCAAATTCGTGTAGAGAGCTGAGTTCAACTTAACGTTTTCGTTACCACTATACCTCTATGACGGATAAAATCCTAAATATTATCCAGCATCACGGACCCATCCACATATTCAATGTTCTTTAAGCTTTGTTTACTAAGCGTACACGTAAATGTCTGGAAAAATGTACAAAGTATACATATATGTATATAAAGGAAAATGAATTTCAGAGGGTTCTGGAAGATTTCCTCTAAAGTGCTACTTCCCCACAATATACATATGTCCTACAATCTACATAATTTTAAAGTACATTAAAAACATTTAAAGTACAATTTATTGTATAATTATACCATCTAAATAATATTAAATAAAAGTTGCCAGAATTCTGAGTTTGAAGAAAATCGGATGATCGAATGTGCGTTTTTACTGAAGACGCACGTGGGAAGTACGAAAAAAAAAAATCGCCAAAAACTAGGAGTGCAAAGTTTTCTAAACAATTCTTCTGATCCGTTTTCATCAAAGCGTTTTATCCGTTTTTTCCGTGACAGGCTGGTTCATTTTGTGGTCATCGACCGGTTTCAAGCGTTCGTCCGTCATCAGCTTATACAAGCGTTCATAACACAGCTTATACAGAGCCAATTCAGTTTACACACTGTTTGGGAAAGTGTTTTGTTATGATCTCTAATTGGGTTAGAAAAGGGTTCCTTATACCTAACTAAGCCTAAAGTTTCCATTTTTAAAAGACTTTGTATTTTTTGTTCTTTTTAAAAACGAAAATCTGAATTAAGAAACACTCACATGACTTTCTCTTAAATTGTTAAAATACGATTATATATAAGACAACAAATTCTCTTTATACTGCAAGTTGGTCCTAACAATAAATATAGAATATGTGAGGGGTCAGGTACCATGCTACAAAACCCAAACAGGTAAGGAAATGAAGAACGCGTTTCGTCGTAGAACCAACGTTATATTTGAAATATAACATCCTTAATTCCGCAAAAATACATAAAATCAATTTTTTTTTTAAATTCAGTAACGCTGGACTTTCAGTTGATGAATTTTGCCCGGAACCCTTGGTGTGAGATGTGTTATAGAACCACCTACACAGACTACTAAGTTTGTACTTCCTGCAACTTCTCTTTTTTAAGATATTCACAAATACATACACGCACAGACCATTCGCTAAAAACTTTTTTTCGTACTCAGCGGACCTCAACATACATGTATTTCCGGTGAAAACTCAATGTCGAACATTTGGAACGATCGTAATACTTCCTTTTACTAGATAGTAAGGGAAGGTTAAAAAAATACCACAAGGTAGCGTTTTAGGGTTAAATAAATATTTTCAACCAGTAAAAACTGTGTTACTTTTAAACTTCAGCCTTATAACTTGATAAATTTTATTAAAGGCTTCGTATGGTTTATTGTTAATAAAATTTTATAACCCTTGTTTATTACTACTGCCTTTCATTACTTACATAAACTATTCGTATAAATGAAGAATAAACTTGTACCTTTCGTTGTTGGTTAAATTATTTAAAATTCTGAGATTTGATCATCCACGTAGGGTGAAATTGAAATAGCCAAATTGATTAGAGATTAACTTTATTAATATTGGCGTTTAATAGCAAAACCATCAATAGCAATAATCACAGTGAATAGCAAAAAAATAGTATGTAAAACATCACACGACTTTCTCTTACTGCAGTAAGCGGCGGGAGCAAGTTATGGTTTATTTATGGTTTCCTCAAAAAAGTTATTTTATTAAGTTTGGATTCTCCCATTGACATAAATCTGAGGACAAACATTTAATAACAATTTATCAATTAGATTTTTTAAATTCATAATATTCTCGTCTTTTTATATATTCGTTTATTTTTTCCTTTCATTCATTTAAATTGTAGATAATAATACATTTCGAAACTATTTTATCGAAAAGAGAAATCTGGTATGAAACACTCACACAACTTTCTCACTCCAGTTCACAAAATTGTAACTACAAATATTATTTTAAATTTCAAATTTAATAAAATTTATCGAAGCATTTATGGAGAAAATCGCAAAAACTGAAAAAACTGTTCACTAAACACATACTTCCGGTTTACTAATTTTCTTGAAACTCGTAAATTTGGCAATTTATTAATTATTTATTGATTTCTATTAATTTTCTAAATGGTAGAATTGTAAAATCAACTATGATAGCAATTCTTTAGAGCAAAACATAAGCCCACCCCTCCACCAAAAGCACTCTAAAGAGTGCTTTTAAAGTCATTTAAAAATGACTTTACCCGGAGAAATGTTTCAAATAAGGAAGCTCAAACTTGGTACTACCATCATATCAGACACGAAAATTTCGGGCAAAATTCTTTAACCGGATGTGCGACATTAGTGAAGGTTTTTTTTCTCGGTCTTTCACGAAAATAGTTCTAGCGATTTTCTTCAAACTTTGTATACTCTCTTCACACATAAATACCTATCACTTTTATTTCAAATATTTTCCAGGGAAAATTGATTTTTGGGGGGAGAGTTCTGGGAGGGGGATGCTTTCCCCCTAAAGTACCATAGTAGAATATTAATACACATTTAGAAGCATTGACAGAATTCCGAATTTGAAGAAATTCGGTTCACCGGAAGTGCGCTTTTACGGACCTTAAGTTTTTGAGTTTGTTTTTTTTAATTTTCTTGAAAACAGTTTAAACTTGGTATGCGTGCTGCATAGATACAAAAGTATCACTTTTATTTTGAAAAGTTTTCTGAATAAATGATATCAGCGGGGTATTGGGGTGGTCTATCAGTTAGTTTATATTTAAATTTGCACAAAGTTTGTTGGTTTTGACAGTGGGCGCTCCATTCGCAAAATAGAATAGGAAATAGAGAAGTAATTATTAACCCAAACCGCCTTTACTTGAGAGCAGTCCAATTAAAAATTGTCAACGTTTCAATTTTAAAGCAAATTTATCAATTTAGAACAAAAATAATTACAGGAAAAGAAAGGCTATGAGGATGTTTTAAATCAGCATTTTTTATATATTATTAAACTTTGTGAGGGTGACAGCTAGTTAGTTATATTATACAACTTCAGGTATTCCATTCATTTGACCATAAAGTTGGAATTTAAACAGTTGTCATAGTTGTGTCGCCAAGTTGTATAACAAGTATAAAGCACACATACCTTTATAGTGAAGAAACAATTCAATTAAAGCGTGCTCTGTAATTGGAAATGAAATAAAGTGATTGGCTCTCTTAAATATTATTATCTATTATTGCTATAACAATAGGAAATTACCCCGTAGGGGGAAGTGGACTAGCCACTTCTTCAGGGATCTAGGCGTCCCTGCGGGTTTCCCAGCCTAACAACACTACAATATGCTCATACTGACATCCTTAACACTACACACTACACATAGGACCTGCAGAGGTAGTTGTTGTGTGCAGCTACTTGGGTTCAGCGCACCAACAGGTAAACTTGAGCTCCCCACCACACACATTCACTCACACCTGAACACTCGACACTTTACAGACGACACACACACTGCATGAACAAGAACACGCACTCGTTGAGAGCTCGGAGTATAAATATCTCTCCCTCGTGCTTGCCGGCTCGAGGCTTTGGGGCTAGGGTGGAAAAGGGGATCCTGGGCATTGAGGGAGACGACGACCTGCGGGCGTCCGATCCCAACACATGTCTTTGGCCTCGGCTTCACCCGAGAGCTCTACCTGGGGGATAGCCCGACTCCAGGAAGGCTAGGGAATTCCGCCCGGTCTCGATGAAACTTATATGATTAACCATGGATAATCATAATTTTTCTGGGCCCAGCCCACCAATTTCTATTTCCCAATTTCCTCTCTCCAATCCTTTCCCTGCACCAACTAATCCTCTTCTTCCCACTCCAACCCAAAATGTTCCTGTCACCATCCCCTCTACTTCCACCACCCTCCAGTCCCCCATTCCCCCTAACCAATCGGATTTAACTGGCTTCAGACCTGGCATGGACACGGACAGCGACCACGGAAAACTTTCTTCTGGAATGCAGTTTACGCTGCAACCCTACAACCCTTCTTCTCCGCCGAGGAAGAAAGCCAAGGGAGGCCACAGGAAGACAAGTGAGGTAGGTATAAAATTTATTGATTTAGATGAAGATAATTGGGGTAAACAGCTCACAGGGTGTGATCACTTGTCGGGACTTTTTAAACAGCTCGATTGAGGACATAAAAGAGGGTCTGGCAGAGCAAGGTGTAATAGAGGTGAGGAGGATAAAGAGAAGACAGGACGGATCCCTAGTGGATACCGCTTCTCTTGTCCTCACCTTCGATCGTCCGAAGCCACCACAGACGATAGATGCAGCCTTCTACAAGCTTAAGGTGCGTCCCTACATCCCTTCACCAATGAGGTGCTTCAATTGTCAAAAGTTCGGACACACATCTGCAAGATGTAAAGCTACTGATGCGGTTTGCATATGCGGAAAACTTAAGCATGAAGGAGAGTGTACACCGCCAATAATATGTGTAAACTCTGGCGGAGACCATACTGCCAGATCCACAGGGTGCCCGACTCTAGTGAAGGAAAAAGAAATACAGAAAGTTAAGACACTACAACAATTGCCCTACCATGAGGCTAAGGCAATTGTTGAAAGTAAATCCTACGTTTCCAAAGAAGTTACCTTTGCAGAAAAATTGAGGGCACCCACTTCAGTGGCACAATGTCTAGCCCCTGCCCAGATTCAAGGGCAAACAATTAGAGGTTCTTCCCCCTCTTTAAGGGGAACCATCGTTAAGGTGGGAGAAATCCCGCCACCCAATTTCTCCCCTGCCATAAGGGGAACTACTATAAAGGTGGGAGAAATCCCACCACCCAATTCCTCCCCTGCCATAAGGGGAACTACTATAAAGTTGGGAGAAATCCCGCCACCAAAACAAGATCCCGCTTTGGGGGTTCTGGTAGCCGAAAGGCTGCCAATAACCACTCCCACAACCAGTGGGTGTGGCACAATGGTGGGATTAATTCCACCTAAGCAAATGGCCCCCTCCGAAGGGGAGTGGAAGGTGGTGAGCCCACCAAAACGCTCTCCTAGGAGGAAAGAACCCACATTTTTATTGCCATCATCCTTCCCAATAAGGAGAAGGGTAAAAATTACGAAGGACCTTCAAACGTCCTCCGGCGACAGTGTCCGCTCTCCAAAACAGCAATGGCTGCAAATGGGAACGGACATTGAAGCCTCAGAATCGGAGGGAGGGAATACATCAGATCAACCTCTCAGACGAAGAAAGAAGGGTTGGCCCAAGGGCAAATCCAGGAAAAATTGTGCCACTGATTAAACAGACGATTCTTATGATTCAGCATCCATATCTCATACATTATGTACTAATGAATACATGTAACACTTTTAGTAATGTCAAAAATAATACAATAACACTTGTAAATATGCTTTCGTTAGGTATTAGAAAGATTCTGCCAGGTACTATCTGCAAATATATATATGTGTGAGTCCATTCTTCAATGGAATATGCGGGGCTACACGAGTAATATAGAAGGACTACGCCGAATGGTGGCAGAACAACGTCCTTTCGGGTTGTGCCTCCAGGAAACAAAGATTCGTCCAGGGCAATTTTTGAGAATCCCTGGGTATATCGTATATAGCAAAGAGGTACAACCTGCTCCAGGTGGGAGGGCGCACGGTGGTGTGGCCGTCTATGTACTGGATAATATCTCCAGCAGACGGCTAACCATGGAAACTAACCTACAAGCTGTTGCCGTGCGCCTAGCCACACCACTGCAGATCACGTTAGTTAGTATATACCTGCCGGATATCTTCTGGCGGAGGGGTGATCTGGAGAATCTGCTCTCGCAGCTCCCTGCCCCGGTGTTGTTGATGGGAGACTTCAACAGTCACAACACCTGGTGGGGGTCAGTTAGAACTGATGCTCGAGGCAGAACTCTTGAGGAGATTATAGACAACGCCAATATGACGCTCCTCAACAGTGGTGAAGCAACACATTTTAATGCACACTCGGGTGACTTCAGTGCATTTGACCTGAGTATGACATCACCCACCGTTGCAGTTCGCTTTGAATGGACCACGCTAGATGAACTATACCATAGTGATCATTTTCCAATCTTAGTATCGACCTCCATCTCCAGGTCAGATTATATCATACCTTGGAGATACGACATCAAAAGGGCAAATTGGCCTGCTTATGCCGCCAAAGTGGTGACACCCACCCCTACAGGAAATGTTACCCACGATGCAAGTACATTCACAAAGGCGTTGATTCATGCAGCCGGCAGTACCATACCTAGGGTTGGCGGGAAAATCGCAAGACAACCCGTCCCCTGGTGGACTCCGGAGTGCAAAGCAGCCAATGTGGCAAAAAAGCAGGCCCTGAATAAATTTAAAAGGTATCCGACGGAGGAGAATTTAATAAAATTTAAAAGACTTAGAGCCAGAGAGAAGCTTATAATCAAAGAAGCAAAAAAGGTAACCCTCACCTCCTATGTGTCAAAGATTTCTACATCTACGACGTTAAAGGAGGTGTGGGATAAGGTAAGATCCCTCTCTGGTGGGCGCAGAATCCCGTCGATACCAGCTCTAATAATTAACGATGTCGTCGTCACTGAGCCGAGAGACGTGGCTGAGGCCTTTGCCAGACATTTTTCTCAAGTTTCTAGTACACAAGGTTACTCGGCCGAATTCCTCAGGCGGAAAGGTGACGTGGAGAGACAACCACTCGACTTTGAAGCCGCCATCAATGAAGCTTATAATGAACCGCTGACAATTCAAGAATTAGAAAATGTTTTAAAAACATGCAAAGATACTTCTCCAGGGGTGGATGGAATCCCATATGCCATGATAAAAAATATGAACGCTACTGGAAAGGAAAGCCTTCTTAGGCTGTACAACAGCATATGGGAGACCGGTCAATACCCTGATGGTTGGCGGGAAGCAGTGATTGTACCGATCCCCAAAGAAGGAAAAGACCCTAGTGATCCCTCTAGTTACAGACCTATTTCGTTGACCACCTGCTTGAGTAAGGTCCTCGAATCTATAATCAATTATAGATTAATATATGTACTAGAAACAAGAGGATTTTACAGCCAGCATCAAGCGGGATTCCGCAGATATCGTTCCACGTTGGATCAGATGAGTCGTCTCGAGATCTATGTGCAAAATGCATTTATGCGTAGGGAGCATGTGCTGGCCGTGTTCTTCGATCTTGAGAAGGCTTACGATACAACGTGGAAATATGCGATTCTGCGGAAGTGTCACAAATGGGGGTTGAGAGGGAAACTGCCGAGGTTCCTCCGTGGCTTTTTAGAGTCACGAAGGTTCCGAGTGCGACTGGGGTCGGTCCTTTCGGACCCACATCATCTTGAGAATGGAATACCTCAAGGGTCGGTACTGAGTGTTACTTTATTCACGATGGCGGTTAATTGTCTAGCCAAAGCTGTAGGTGACCCACTCCAAGTATCTTTATATGTTGATGACCTCGCACTTTATTTATCAGGGGCTGATCTCTGCGAGGTCAAAGAAACCTTACAACAGGCAATAGACAGAGTGGCTGATGAGGCTTCTAGGAACGGATTTAAATTATCTAGGACAAAGACGGTGTGCCTACACTTTTGCCGGTTGAGGCATGAGCATAGCCCCCCCATTTTGTTTCTGGATGGCACACCAATTCAATATAAGGAAAGCATCCGATTCCTGGGCCTCATATTCGATACTAAGTTAACCTGGCAGGATCATATAGACTATACATGTAAGAAAGCAAGGAGAACCCTCGATATTTTAAAATTTATTGGCAGCTATAAATGGGGTGCGGAGCGGGAGATCTTAAAGCGTATCTTCATCGCACTTACTCGCTCCAAACTGGAATATGGAGCGCCAATATATAGCGCGCGCAAGTCACGCCTGAAGTTATTAGATAGAATTTACAATGAAGGTATTAGGTTATTCACAGGCGCCTTCCGAACCAGTCCTTTACAGAGCCTCTATGTAGAGTCGGAGATGCTACCACCTCAGCTTAGAAGAGAACAGCTTACCCTGACCTACATCGCCGGAATATGGGGAAAGCGGTTTCATCCGTTATTTCACACCATATTCGAGAGCCCACATGAACAAGAATTCCGCCATCAACGTTTGCGGACGCGACCCCTCGGGGTCCGAGCTCTAGAAATGTTAGAAGCGGAGGGAATCGAGTTTGGGCCAGTGGAGGGTTGGGGCTTTGCTCTCACACCTCCCTGGTTATTACCTCCCGCAAGCGTTCGCATGGACCTGGCAATATACAAAAAAGAAGAAACACCATCCGTCGTCTATAGACAAAACTTATTACAACTGTTAAACTTCTATAACGATTTCCGACCTATCTTTACAGATGGGTCGAAGATAGGCGACGGCGTGGGTAGCGCCGTGTACACGGAGGGAGTTACCCTGAGTTGGACACTCCCTCAGTATGCAACCGTGTACACAGCAGAGATGTTCGCAATTTGCCAGGCCATAAACTTGATAAAAGAAAAAAGATATAATAAGTCACTAATATTGGCGGACTCATTAAGTGTATTAATGGCTCTCCGGGATAAATTCTCGACAGACCCAATGGTCATAAAGTTATACAATTTGCTGTTTCAACTAAGCGCACATGGTCAAAGGGTGACGTTCGCCTGGGTGCCGGGCCACATTGGTGTGTCCGGTAACGAAAAGGCGGACGAGGCAGCCAAACGAGCTGCCTCTACTTATACTGAAGTTGTCACACCTGTGCGTCCCACTGACTTACAAATTTTCATGAAAAATGTTATAAATAAAAAATGGCAATGGGACAGAACAAATGAAAAATTAAAAGAAATTAAGCCATGTGTGCGAAATGCTACAGTCGAGAACTACCCGCGGCATGAATCAGTTATACTTACGAGGCTAAGGATTGGTCATACACGTGTGACACATGGGCACCTCCTTATTGGTGAAAGAAGACCGAGTTGCCCTCGATGCCGAGAAAGGCTGACGGTGGCACATGTGTTGGTAGGATGTCAGGCTCTGCGTACACAACGGGAAGAAACAGGCCTGCCATATGACAAGCGCGCTATTTTACACGAGGGTTCTCCTTACACAAGGAGGCTATTTACTTATTTAAGATCTATAAATGTATATAATAGAATTTAGGTTAGTACTTAGATTAAGTGAATCTGGGTGAAGGAATATTGAGTACTTCACCCAATTAGGTTAGTTAATTTATTATAAAGGGGAAAGGAATATCGAGTACTTTCCCCTTGTGTGAATGCATAGTATGAATGAATCATTAGCATGAATGTATTTATTTGAGAAAACGTATTTATAAGCGTGAATGTGTTTTATTAGTCTGAATGGATTTTTGGCGAGAAAGTATTTATTAGTATGAATGTTTTTCTTTTAGTAGTATGAAAGTATTTATTGGCGAGAATGTATTTTTTAGCGTGAATGGTATTTTTAGTAGTCTGAAAGTATTTATTGGCGAGAGTGCTGGCATGAATGTTTAGAGTAGGTTTTCTTTTATCAGGGGTTGAAAGAAAATTTATAAAAGTATTTCAGCCCCATAGCTTTAAGTTAGACTTAATTTTGATCATTTTAAGATGTGCAGGAACATTAGTTTAAAGTACTGCACATCCATGTTGTACAGTAAATAGCCTCTTCCACGATATTATTGTATTATAATTAATTATTAATTAAAGATAGCAATTTATTTTGTAAATAATACTCTCAATAAACACCTTTATTATATATAGCTTAATGAATAAATAGTAATTTTTGTTACGTTAGAGTCGACCCCAGTTATTAATAAAATAAGGGATGGCACAAACAATAAACCCACACTCCTCTTCGTCGACTAGATCGATGATATAAGAGGGGATGTGTGGGTAGATCCTCGAATACCTGTGGCTCCACCCTGCCTTGCTGAGCAAGGTGTTGTGTGTGGAAGCCACACAGGTTAACCTGTGACATCCCAGCTCGAGTGGCCATAGAACGAGAAAGCATAAACGAGTGGAGGCGCTAATGACCATGGCAGTCGATGCGCAAAAAAAAAAAAAAAAAATAGGAAATTCCTTCATACGTCATAAATGTATAAGGCTTCCTCATTTTAAAGATACACTTTGAAGTAAAAACTTTTGATTTTTAATAAAATATGGATTTTTATTAATTAATTTAACAATAAAATCTTTTTCGTCATAATTTTCTAGTTATTTATGGAAAGCATATTTCATATTTTGCTATGATTCTTTATCATTTGTTGAGAAAAAAACGAACTTTTTTTTGGTACTACGCAAGTGTGTGTCCTTTCGGTCTATCTGAAATCCTTTTCTCCTTCATCCTTTCCTCTTGTGATATCCCAACACTGGCCAGGGCGCTGCTTATTCACCTTCACCTAACATCTCCTCTAGGCCAATATCACATAGTAACAAAAATCAATGGCACAGCCTTGCCAATACTATGAAGCAGATTCTTTAGAGACAGAGAGAGTATACTAGTCCTCGGGTGTATACTGTATCGGTATGGAATTTGGAATTGCTGAATTTTTAAGTGTCTGAAGATTTAGACTGGCATTGTTGAAAACAATGCCTCAGGAAAACGTCCTGAGGTATTGTTGTTCAAGCGGAACTATGAAACAGTTTACACTTTTACTGTTTACACTCTTACAGTTTTACACTTACGAATATTTAAAAAACAAAAAATCAAAAAATTACAAAAATTTAATTGGCACAAGAACTTACTTCTTGACTTATTTACTTTTCGTTACTCAAAGTAAGAAAAACCTATTCTGTGCACCACTTCCGGTTAACTGATTTTCTTCAAATTTGGAATTCTAGGAATGGTTCTAATAATAATAAAAATGTTTTATTTGCAACAAAAAAGTAAATACATTTTCTTCAAAATAACAAAACATTCTACGGCATGGAAATTCTGTCTGCCGGAGGGTTAACGCAGAAAATGAAATTACATTACGAAAATTAAATGAATAAAAATTAGAAAGTAAATAACTAAATAAATATACACTACAGTAACACACTACAAAAATTACAGCATAAAATAGAAAAGTAAAATAAAAAATTGACAGCTTGAAAAACTGAAAAAGAAATAGAAACAGAATAATAAATGAATAAATACAATAATAAATAAAATAATGAATAATATAAATAAATACTTGCTAATCTAAAGAATTTATAAGAAAATTATACATACTTCTGAAAAAAGAAAAGAAAAATACATAAATAGATTCTCTGAAAAAGGAAAAGAAAAATACATAAATAGATTCTCTGAAAAAGGAAAAGAAAAATACATAAATAGATAGAATAGAAAATAAGAAAACTGAAAAATAGCTTATTAATTGCAAGAATGAAAAATTAAACAAAGAATTTAATATACCTAATATATTTTGAAAGAAATGTACGCAAGCCTTGAAGGCAATAAGACTGTGATGGTCAAATCATAATATGTCGACGATAATGCCAAGCATGTCGCGCAAAGTCGATTAAACGTTTACAATCATCCTCGGAAGAAGCGTTAAGAAATGGTATCAGTGCAGATGCAGGAAAGGGGCTGAAGTCTAATAATAAATAGATAGAATAGAAAATAAGGAAACTGAAAAATAGCTTATTAAATGGCAAGAAAGAAAAATTAAACAAAGAATTTAATATACCTAATATATTTGAAAGAAATATACGCAAGCCTTGAAGGCAATAAGACTGTGGTGGTCAAATCATACGTCGACGATAATGCCAAGCATGTCGCGCAAGGTCGATTAAACGTTTACAATCATTCTCGGAAGAAGCGTTAAGAAATGGTATCAGTGCAGAATGCAGGAACTAGGTGCCGCACCCGCAATTCACTAAGAGCAGTACAGTCGCACAAAAAATTATATAAATCCTCTCTCACAAACGGATCACAGAGTGGGCAGTTAGCATCAGGATGGTCAAGCTATGGTATGAAATTTAAATGTAAAAGCTCACATCTGAGCTTAAACAACCATTTCAAATCATTCAGATTAAAAGCTAACTGGCACTCAGCCTCAAGACAAAAAAGTTTAACATCATAATTAAGTTATTTGTACAAGAGAAACCAATCAGAATCTTGAGCAAGCCGAACACATTATTCAGTACGCCGAACCTTAATACTATTTAGCAAAGTACTCAACTGTTCTTGCCAGTGAGAAACCTGATCTAGAGAACTATCAAGCCCACAGGAGTATCTTAGCGCCTGCTCACACCAGTGCCTGAACCAAAAAGCATTCTGATTAATTACCTCGATTGCCAGAATACGAGGTAAACGATGAGAGGGAATGCTTGTATAGTATTATAATATTATGCCGGTGGTAAAACCATTCATTTTAATGAAATGGCGTTTTAGAGGAAGCAGATTGCTGTCCCCCCCATCACCAAAAACTCAGTTTGACGAGAAAAATATTTCAAACAAAAGTATTAGGTATTTATGTCTATCTGTAGTATACGGAATTGAAAAATTCTAATGAATTGGCGATGTATTGTGTTTGTATACTGTTAAATGTTGCAACTGGGCCCCTCCCCCCCTATGGGCTTAAAGAAAATCGCCAAAAAAACAGCAAAGAAGGCCAGTTCATTAATTTTTCCGAATCCTTCGTGGCAGATGCGCTAATTAGTACTTAAATGATTTTTCGTTTTTGAGATATTTTGATATTTTCTCTTTGTGTGTGTGTGTGTGTGTGAACAAAATATCTCAAAGGCGAAAAATAGCAGAAAACTCAAACTTAGTAATCCGTTAAGATACCGATAGAAAAGTTTCGGTCAATATCCGACAACCGGAGTTCGGCTTTATTGGTTTTTTGTTTTTGTTCGTTGCGATTTTCTAGAAATCGGTTCCAACGATTTGTTGTTTGAAGTCCGACTTTAATAGATATTTTTTTCCCTTCCCTGAGCTTCACAATTTTCTGGATAACGGTTTTCTTTTATATTCTTTGAATTTCCTGGAAATCTGATTGGGTTCTGTGAAAAACTGCAACATTAAGATTTTCTTCTAAAACTCTAATTTTGATGCAATCTTAGTACTGTCACTATTACTAATAAGAATACATTGAATGTGTTGTTGGAATTGTTGTTTGAAAAAGCAGCTAAAAGTAAATACTATTTTACTGAATAGTTCTCGGAGAGAAAGATCTGAGATTTTTTTCGAGTATTTCGTTTTGAGAATATTTTGTTCACACACAGAAAACATATAAATATCATTCCAATGAGAAACCCGCGAAAATTTGACGCGATCGCAATGCTTCGTCTCCTTAAAACTAGTAAGAATAAAATAATAATCTAAGATTTCGATGTTTAACTGTACTTGCAAACTCTTCAAAAATGTGTTCACGACTTGCATATTTTCTAAACTGTTTTATTGCATTAAAAACTGTAATAATTCTCTGTTTTATGATTTATTACAAGGATAAAAGACAATATAAATTTACACCGAATAATTAACTGCACTTGTTACATTCCCCATAGTATATTATACGATTCAAGATTTGCCAGGCTGTTACATATTTTCTTGTGAAATGAATTATCTCATTCATAAACTGTTTATCTACTTTAACTAAGAATATATTTTTATTATTATTGTTATTAATTTCTGTTACTGTAGCCAAGGAGACGTATTGCGATCGTGTCAAATTTTCAATATGCAGTCAACAAATTTGCGCGGACCCAATTAGTTTTTTTATACTTTTTTTGAGGTTTTATATTTTGCAATTGTTCTTAAGCTTTGTAGGGCGTCCAGAATGACTTTTATTGCAAGTAAATATGGTTTTTGAAATCACATTGAATTATTGAAATCCAAAATGTTTTTATTTTTATTTTTAAATACAAAGTACTAAAAATATAATCCAATGATGTTAAATTATCAGTTACAAATTATTGAAGAATGGTGGCTAAGAAAGATATTGTATAAACTATTGATTTTTATCGCAGTGTAGAACTATATTCAACAAATACTGCAACTTCAAACACAAGAATGAAATCTATACCAATAGCTAATCTAAGAAAAGTTTATAGCTTTTAGCAATATCAAACAATGCGTTTTGTGAATAAACTGGCTTTTACAAAGGAGCGTTTACTTTCAAGATAGCGAGTCAATATTCAGAGAGGTTATATGACGGTAACACTTTGATGTTTGACGTATGCAGTTGAATTTAAATTAATCACACTTTCTGGTGAAATGAGAAACTTTAACTTAATTTATTAGTGACCGAATTTTTCGCGACTGCACAACCTCATCCCACCCACATCCTCATCCTACCCACAACCTCATCCCACCCACAAAACCCACTTTAAATGAATTTTCTCAGACAAAAGTATCAAACAAAAGTGATAGGTTCCTCTATGTATAGGTATTATACCAAGTTTTACGAAATCAGCTGGTGTCTAAGTGTTAAAAATAATAGAAAACTGAACAAACAACTGTTCAGTAAAATCGCTCTTCCGGTTTTTCTGATTTTCTTCAAACGCGAAATTTTGGCTAAACATTAAATTCTAACTATTAATATCATAAAAATGATAGAATCATTATTTAATAAACGAAAATATGTTTCGCATAAAAGTTATGCCTCTTTATTTGTATGTATGTGTGCAGTTGATATAATAAGTTTAAAGCAAATCGTTGGAGCGGTTTACGAAAAAGTCGTAAAAAAGTAAAAAGTTCCATTCAAGAAAGTGATACTTCCGGTTACACATTTTGACCAAAACCTTATTATTTGGAGTAATATTAGGAGTAATAAAAACAGATGTAATAAGTGTACTAATGTACGTATTTGGGATTATGTAAATAAAAGATCTGCTGTGATAGACTGCACCCGACTTTCTCTTACTACACTTTGACAAATTCTCTTCAAACTTAGAATTGTTACTAAATGTTCGCTTGTCTTCAATTTTATATCAATTTGGAGAATCTTAAACTTAATAAATTATTTTTTTCTTAAGGAAACTTTACATTGCCTTTCTCCCAAACTTCTTTAAATGAACGTTATCGGAAAACAAACAACAAAAGTGACTGGTCTCTTAAGTCCATTGTTAGTGTAACAAATTGAATTATAGCCGTCAGAGTTTTTATGGATAAAATCGTAGAAAACTAAAATAACTTCAGTAAAACCGCACTTCCGATCAACCGATTTTTTCTTCAAACTCAGAATTCTGGCAACTTCTGTTTAATATTATTTAGATGGTATAATTATATAATAAATTGAAATAGCACTTTAGAGGTAAACATAACCCCAACTCGCCCTATAACCTCCCTTAAATCAATTTTCCTAGAGAAAAGTTTCAAATAAAAGTTTCTTTGTATGTGTGTAGATAGTATACGAAGTTTAAAGAAAATCGTTGGAGCTGTTTTCAAGAAAATTGCAAAAATAGAAAAATCCAACCAGTAAAGTGACGGTCCTATGGTGTTATTACCCCAGAAGGAATTTCAATTTTGAACTTTCTTGTGATTTTCCGTTTGTGAGCTGTGCTGTTCACACGTACCAGACCATGTTCTAAAAACCATATTTTTGGATAGAGGGGACCTCAAAACGCTATTTCCAGGGAAAAATTCGATACCGACAATTTGACATGATGATTCATGTGATTAAAACACACGAATACAATGTAGATATGTTCAGTTTTTAAAATTTAATTTTAACCAGAAATGATGTTTTAAGCTTCCGAAGATGAAAAAGTAATTTTTGTTTGGTTTTTAGAGTAAGGTGTGATGTGCGTGTGTTTGTCTGTTTGAATCCATTTCAATTCATTCAATTTTATTTATTCATACAATTCGAATTAAATGAATAATTCACAAATTTAAATACAATCCATACAAAACTCTGGTGAACTAGAAGTGCCACTTCATGCAATGGTTTCTTTTTCAGCTTTTCTAACTTGTCTGGAAAAACAACTCCAAACGATTTTCTTTTGCCTTCTATACATACCTCACATATACTTAGACCTACACTTTTATTTCAAAAACTTTTTTTGGGAGAACGTTGATTTCAGAAATGGGTTTCTTTGGGGTGCACAGTGCCGTTTAGTTTCTCTCTAAAGAGTCACTTTGAAATAATCCACGTCTTCGCATATTAAATATAAATATAAATAAATACAACATATAAATTAGATGCAACATAATTTTGTGGTAAAATGTATAAGTGTGAAAAAGGAAGCTCATTTTTATTTGACAAGAAAGTAAAGTGGGCATTTTACACATTTGTGTTCAAAGTAAGTATGGCAACTGGTAAGAGACGTAAAAACACTTTACTACTGCGTTCAATATAACATTTTTCTGCTGCTGTAAAAGTGTAAAAAAGAGAACATAAAAACACGAGCTGATTAAACTTAAAGAACGTTTTCAAATGAAGAAAGGAAGGTTACACCTTACGAATTGAAAAGTTAATGTAATGCTAGGGTTATGTTTGAATTTAATAATATTATATCGAGTTTACTAAATATAAATTTATTATTTTATGGATTTAAAAATGTTCAAACACAATATATCTAATTTAAAAATTTATAAGTTACTTTAATATTATATTTTAGATATTATATGCAAATATTAAAATTTGTCCGGTTGAAAGACCAAATTTTCTTTATTGTATGTTTTTTAAAGAACTGTACCATTTATTTTAGTTATAAACGAATTGTAAATAAAGAATTTCTATTCTATTAAAATTTGTCTACTTGAAGGATGGCAACACTGCGATTACGTTTAATCTCTAGAAAGTAAAAACCTGGTGCAAAACATTCATACGCCTTTCTCTAACTCCTTCTAATACGATTTTATATAAAAAGACAAATTTTCTTTAAATTTGAAATTTTATCATTTGTCGTAACATAGATACCCAGGCAGTGGGGGAAATAAGCCCCAAAGTACCAACTTACGGAGGTACAGAACGATTACATTGTAGAGAGCACCTATAATATTGAAGGAACATAACATTTGAATTTTATCGTCTCACAATCCTCAGAACAACCTTTTTTTTTTTGTTTTTATTGATATTTACAACTGCAAAAATACACTGCAACAAGTAAATGTGTTAAATGGCAACTTAAATAACAGGAGTGTGGATTGGAGAAGACATCCAGCGATGGCACTCCAGTATCTTGAGTTATTCTATAAGGTGATCACGGGGCCATCTTCTCTTCAGACGCCTGCGTGGATTGTCGGGAATAGAGTTTGAAGAAAGCTGGTGAATTAAAGGATTAGGATGAGCAGTTGTGGATACATGGAATTTAGGGAAACGAGTTTTGGCTAGATGGTTAACGAAAGGAATGTTTAGATCAATATGGATAGTGAGGTTAGCAACAAAGCAGGATGCGTTGACATTTTTCGAAGGATTTTTGATTGAAATGACTGGATACGACGGGAATTGGAACGCTTGGTTGTTCCCCATATTTCTAAGCCATATGACCATGTAGGTCTCAGTAGTAGTAGGTAGAGAAGTCTTTTATTTTGTAATGTGAGTTTGGATCGTCTGTCTAGTAGTCTTGAGAGTTGTCTGAACCGTCTGTTTAGTTCAAGTCGTTTGAGTCTAGTGTGGGGATTCTAAGTCAGTCTTTTGTCTAGGTGGAAACCCAGGTAACGTACGCTATTTACGGAGATTAGAGTATGATTGATGTGGATCGGTGGGAGGATATTTCTGCCTAGTGTAAATACGATGTATTTACTTTTTTGTGGGTTAACTTTTATTTTCCATTTTAAGAGCCAAAATTCCAGTTGAAGGATATGTTCTTGTAGAGAGCGATAGCCATTCAAGGGTTCAAGGTTTGGGGAAAGAATTGCAGTATCATCTGCGAAGGTATATATTACGGTATTTGGGTGTTCTGGGATGTCTGAAGTATATAAGGAATATAAGAGCGGTCCAAGTATGCTGCCTTGAGGAACTCCAGCGAGTATAGGAAGTATTGGAGAAAGGGCGGTACCCTGACTAACTTGGAAATATCTGTCGGTTTAATAGGATTTAATATTAAATAGTAGATATGTGGCAGAAATCTCTTAAGTTTAAACAGCAAGCCCTCATGCCATACCCTATCAACTGCTTGAGCAATGTCAAGAAAGACATTCGGGCAGTACTGCTTTCGCTCAAGAGAAGAAACTATGGCATCTACAACGTCCTTGTTGGGTTGTAGAATGATGCGAACGGAAACCAAATTGATGATTCGGAATGAGTTTTTGGGAACCAATAATAAGATAAAGTCGCTTTAAGAGCAGGTTTTCTAGTATTTTGGCAAGTATAGGAAGTAAACTAATTGGTCAATAGGATGAAGGACTAGTGGAAGGTTTATTGGGTTTAGGAATCATTTTAATAGTAGAAAATTTCCGTAATAAAGGGAAGTATGTTGTTCGAAGTACAGCGTTATAGAGGTAAGTTAGATAGGTCAAGGCTTTTCTAGGTAGATGTAGAATTTTAGCAGTTATCAAATCGAATCCATGAGATTTTGGAAGTAGACGTCGTATTTCGAAGGATATGTCTGATGGAGTAAAGGATTTGGGAAGCGGAGAATGTTGGAGGGGAATATGTAACTGTTCGTTGACGTGTGTCGTATGCTGGTCGTCTTGTAAATCAGTATGTGACATGAATATGTTCTGAAGATGGGAAGCAAGAAGACTAGCTTTTTCGGCGTTAGTTTTGGCCCAGGATCCATCATTATTTCGCAGCGGTGAAGATATAGATTTGTAAGAAAGTATTTTTCTTGTAGCCGTCCATAGTGACTTATTATCGGTTGTTAATTGTTCAGTGTACTCTGCGTATCTACTGTGGTTATTTAGTTCGTATTTAAGCAGCCTGCTCAGTCTATTGAGTCTGATTTTGTGCGAAGGATATCCTTGCCTTTGCCAAAGAGATCTCGCTCTTCGTTTGGCAGTGATGAGACTTCGTATCTGTAAAGGGAGATTATAAATAGGAAGAAGGGTCGTGGTAGGGTATGTGTATATTGTTGAGTCACAAACACTTTGTTGTATTTTATGCGTGAAATCATTAACGCAGTCATCTAGCTCTTGTGGTGTCTTTAGAGATACTTTTAAGTCTAATCTTTGTTCAAGTGATGTTTGGAATAAGTCCCAGTTAATTGGGCCATTTATTAGTGAAGGTGTGCGAGGAACAGGAATAGGATGAGTATGTAGAACTAATACGACAGGACTATGGTCGGAGGAAAGATCGTCTATTGTATGTGTGCCAGTGTGTAAGTGTGAAATTTGGGAGGTGATGAAAAAGTCGAGTAAGTCTGGCTGTTTTCTAGGTGAGCTGGGCCAGTAAGTGGGTTGATTAGGAGATAGGACATCGTACCTGTTTGTGGATAAGGCATCAAGGAGTACTAGCCCAGGCGGATTAGCCACACGACTACCCCACTGCGGATGTTTCGCGTTGAAGTCGCCAACGCAAAAAAATCTAGGACCTAGGAATGAAAGAAATGTTGGAATTGCTCTTGATCAATGGAATGATTAGGAGGGCAATAAACTGCAGCTATTGTCTATTGAAAGAGATGGGGGTTTATTGTGATGGAAGTGAACCGAAGAGAATTTGTGGATTACTAGGATTTACTAATGAGATAATGTACGTCTAATAAGTATGGCTGTGCCTCCATGGGCTGTGTCGTCTGGGTGGTCAGTTCTGTAAGTTATATAGTCGTTTATTTGGAAATAGGATCTACTTGTAAAATGCGTCTCTGTGATCAGTACGATGTCTATTCTTTTTTGATGTATTAGTATGTCAAGTTCGTGTCTTCGGGAAGACAGACCATTAGCGTTCCAGAGGAAAACTGTTTTGAGAGTAAGGATTCTGAGAGTTTTGAGTGTAAGGATTCATGGAGTAGACATAGTAGGGAGGAGCCTGTTTAGGAGTGTGGTTAAAAGCGTTATAAGTGGAGAAAGAACATTTTTTAGATCGTTGATGAATGAAGTTAATGAGGAGGTGATATCTGAGGATGAGTGTTGGGATGGAAGCGGCATGGGAACACCACTTGGGAATAGGTGAGCTGATTTATAGATGGAAGGGCCTGGGTTTTTATAGATGGATTTTGGGTTGGGTTGCATTGAAGGAAATGATTCTTGGTTTGAATTAGTGTTTGGTTTTTGTAGATTTGAGTCGTTTCTTTTAATTGCTGATAGATGGTTATAGACTGGTTCAGGTCGTCTTTGGCGCTGGAGTTCCTTATAAACCGAACATCCCTTGTAGGTGGCTGGGTGATCCTGGTGACAGAGTGCACATTTTGGTACCTCATTCGGCTGTTTTTTACATTCACTAGAAAAATGTATTCCTGCGCATTTCACACACCTGGGTTGGTGTTGGCAGTAACTTCTTGTGTGACCGTAAGATTGACATCGTTTGTACTGCACGATCTCACGCTGTTTATAGGGTTCCTCTATTTTGATGAGTGTGTAATGAATGGTTCTGAGGTCGAAGATGCTTTTATTATTTTCTTTGGGTTCCAGATCTATAAAGAATAATGGCAATGGTTGCTTTGTTATGGGATGATACACGAAAGAGAAATTTCGTACTTTATGGCCATGACTTTCAATTTCTTCTTTTATTAATGAAGTTGGTAAACTGGGGTGGAGGTTCCTAATTACAACCCTGAAAGCTTTTTCTTGTTTTAGTTGGTACGTATGGAAATCAGCGTTTTTGTTGCGAAGGCAATGCACTATTAGTCTGTAAGCTTCAGTGGTTGTTGGGTATATTACTGAATTTGAAGAGTTGGTTCTGATGCTGAAACTATTGGGAACTAGTTCATTAAGCTCTCTACACATTTTTACATAGTTAACTAGATTTCTCAAGTAGATTGGCGGCTGTTTGTATTCAGGTGTAGTTGTTGTTTCCATTGTTTCTTTATCCTGTAGAGGGGCAAAGGGAGTTGGAGTAATTATGCCTGGAGGTGTTATGACATTTAGCCCTGAAGTTGTGGAAGCCTGTTTTAACTGAAGTTGTTGTGGAATTCGAATTTATAGATAGTTTTTTGGTTCTCCTTTTTATTTTCAGTTTCGTCAGATTGTCAGCCTCCAGCCTTTTGTTAGTGATCGAAACTGAAAATTCAGCATCGGCACCAGAGGTTGCTAAATTTGTGTCGCTAACTCCCATGATTTTGAGCGATTAGCAAAAACTTGGTTAATAAATAAAGTTAAAATATGACTACCTATTTAAAGAATTAAAAAGTTTCAAATGACAAAGAATTAGCAAAGAAAATGCAATAAATTTTAAATACAGTACTAATACAGAAACATAGAGTAAACAACAAAAAAAGAACAAAAACAAAAAAAATTCAATTATTAATTTATTATTATTTTTATGGTGAATGACTGCAAAAAATAAAAGAATGAACAAAAATTTACAATAATTTTTGTGGGTTTTAATGGAACAATATGCTGCATACAATATATAATATAAAAAAAAAAAGAGAGAGAACTTTAAAATATATACAATGAGAACACGTGCGTATGTATGTACAAGTTCATAAAGGGTGGGGATTAATGTTACTATTTTTCTACCCTAGAGTGCACTTACACAGTAATATTTACCCAACTGTTGACCTTTTTGATTTTTTAATTATTGTCCAGGAAAAAGGTAAATGTTTCAAAAAATCTTCACAAAGCACTAGAAATCACTATAACATTGGCACAGTTAATAAATTTTCTAAGATTTAACCATATATAAACTATTATTTTCTGTTAAACACAGAGCGATGTGTACTGCTTGACAGTCAGTACGAGACTGTCACCTAAAATAATTTGTTCAGAAATATTTCAAATGAAAGTGATAGGATTATATCTGTGCTCTTAGTATTCCAAGTTTAAAGGAAATGGATAGTCTCATTTTCGAGAAAATTCCAAAAAATACAAAAAAAACTATTCGGCAAAATCGCACTTCCGGTGAACCAAATTTGGAGTTCTATCAATGCTTCCAGTATGTATTAATATTATAAGATATCAAAACCATATACGTATTATACTGAAGTGGTGCTTTAGAGGAATCCATGACGCTACTGTTCCTCCTAAACTTCCCCAAAATCAATTTTCCCGGAAGAAAGTTACAAATTAAAATGATAGTTATGTGTGTAGATAGTATACAAAGTTTAAAGAAAATCGCTGGAGCCGTTTTCAATGAAATCGCGAAAAACTGGAAAGAAATCAGTAAATTCGCAATTCCGGTTGATGGATTTTGCCCAAAACTTTTGTGTCTGATGCGGTCATAGTGAACATTTTTTTCTATATCAGAATATAAATGGCTGCTGCATAGAAAAAAAATATGGCTTTGATTGGAAATTTTGATAAATACTGGTAGAGAAAATTCCGTGAGAAACAGTCTTACTGTTTCTCTTACTGCAATTATTACAATTTGATTGGCTAATTTGCATTCAACTTGCAATTTTTAATAAGCGTATGATTGCTGTTTTTAACTATATATGTCATAGAGCTAGATGGACATGGAAGGGGATGTGAAATGCCACCCACTGGCATGGAAAGGCGCTGTAACACGTGGGGTCGGAATCCTTTTGTGGGTAGGTCTTTCTCTGGGAAGAAGTGAAGAAAGCCCAGCTCTGTAGCCTCCGAGTCTCTGGGTTTATTACAAGAAAAGAACTTCAGCGTGCGACAAGTCTGAGTAAAAATAGGCTTCACATAGTAACGAGGTAACCCCCAGGGTTACTAAGAGGGCATTATAGATTGTTTTCTAACAGGGTATTGTAGACTCAGCAAGCACCTGAAGAAGCTGGGCCTAGAACGTGCTAGCAGCTGTGCAGATTCTGTGAGGAGATGGAGGAGACTCCAGTAGGCCTCTTAACGGATTTCCGGATGCTAGCATCCAGAGAAAGTTTGCAGTCCAGATAGTTAATGAGTAGGTCCAATACCATTAGGGAAGGCCCAATAGACCTCTTTTGGTGCACTTGGGACCTCCCCACAAATGCTAAGACTAACTATACTTTTAGTAACAATTCCAAGTTTGAATGAAGAAAAAACCGTTGGTACATACAAGTTTTATTATAATGTAAAAATATTGATTTTCCTCGACACTGATCCTTAAGAAATTTACAAATGACAACCACCAGTCCCTTTATCACGATAGCCCAAAGCTCTTAAAAGTCCAAGCCAAGTCCGGCATATTCAGCTGAGTTGTTTATTTATTTATTTTTTAGTAAATATTTAAGGATCATAGTTTTGTTTACTTATATAAAATATATATTAAGTATAAGGTTAATTGATAGTTCTATTCCCAAGTGCACTAAGTGGCTGTAATATATATATGTTTTGATAAAGTTTGTTGTATGAAACTTAATATTTTAGAAAATAATTAAAAAAAAAGAAGCAAAGTAATAATAGACATAAAAAGAAGTAATAAGTATAAAAGTAATTGAGGTTATTTAGTTACAGGGTGTTTCAATAATCTATATTCAGACAGTCAACCCAATCAATAGTTCTAATATTTCATTATAGATAATTCTGAAACTGCTGAACAATTAATCTTCTTTTCAACGAAGATGGAATTCAATATTCCATTCATTTTTGTTTTAATTTCTCTTACTGCTAGTAAGAGGAAGCATTGTTTTGATTTTCTCTTACGGCTGTAAGATGAGAAATAGAAACAGTAGATCTGATCTTATTGCTTTCTTGTTAGACTGGCATCAAACGTTAGAAGTAGATTTAGTTTAGATTCTATGGGGCTTGGCTGGTGAGCGTACGCCACCCCGATGGATCTACTGTGGCAACTACAATTGCGACCTTCTTCCAATTGTACCTTCTCCAGTCCTGCCTCTTTAATTAGACTTAGGAGGTTTGGAGAGAGACTTCTGGGTAGAGCTTAGAGGCGTTAGTTTTTCTTCTCCCCAAAGTGGCGAACTCTCAGCCACACAAGCCCCTCACACAGGCTCATTATGTACAACTGTTTCCTTTAAACTTCCTACACACATAAAGAACTAACACATTTATTTGAACCTCCACCCCCCCCAAATATATTTTGGATCGTTGTGCGGAATTTGTGGCGATAATTTTAAATTTTATACGTAGTTGATCCAGTTTTTTTAGAGCAATAATAATATGATTGGGCCATAATATAAGCATCACTTCTCTACATGCCAGGTCTAGCAGGTTGGTACTTGCCCCCACCACTATATTTATCTTGAGAAAAAGAGGTAAAATTTGCGATTCAAGAAATTTGTCATTATATACATCATCGAATTAAAAGAAGATTACGGACCCGGGTTCGAGTCCCGCTGTGTACCTTAGATTTTCTTCTTTCTAGGAGCCCCTACAGCTCACTGGCCGGTGATGGACAGTGTTGTCTGTAACGAGAGAAGGCTCCAGCCGCCAATGACCATAGATGTTGACGCGCCTTAAATTAATAAAAAAAAAAAAAAATTTAATATAACCTACCAATTTACAATGAGTTAATAGAATTCCTCTTATTGAATCCAATATAACAAGCTAAATAAAAAGATGTTATAAACGAAGACAACATAAATTAAGTTTAAATTAGAAATAGAATGTCTCTGTGAGGTAGAAGGTCGAAAGGTTACAGTCATTAGGGTAGAAAAGAATTTCTTCTATTAAATATAATCTTTTTGAATGTTTTCTTCCATTGAAATATTACACTTCCAAAATAAGAACTTAAGGTTTATATTTTCAAAATAAAATAAAAAGAGTTTTCCTTGAGAAAGAGAGAGAGAGAGACAGAGTGACTTGATAAAAAGCCTCCCCTCTGCTAAAAGATAATTTTAAACTTTAATCTAAAGACAGATGCCTCACTTTTCCTAATTAACTCTCTGCAAAACTAGAACGTATTATTTTACTTTCCCACTGGTATAAGAGAAACATTTACGGTCAATTTTTTACTTTCTCTGACTACTGTTACAAGGGAAGCGATTGTAATCATGTCAAAATTTTGATATCGATTTTTCAACGGAAATAGACGTTTTTGGTCCCCTGAGACTGAAAAAAGTGTTTTTTTTTTGCTTTTTTTTTTTAGAAATGTTTGTTTTTCGTGTGCGTGTGTGTGTGTGTGTGTGTGTGTAAGGGGAGGGTGTGTTTGTATATGTTTGAAAAAACATGTTTCTTGATATTACGTCCAGGTAGCACCAGGAAATCTTAGACGAAAGTTTCGGTTAAAATAATGTAAAACATTAATGAATAGGTTTCTTCGGTTCGCGATTTATGCCCACAGACATATATATACCTCTGCCACTTTCATTGTTTTTCACGGCCAGTATGCGTAAATAAAGCTCGGTGTTGTAGAGAGGAATTACATGGTACCTTAATTACGGTAGTTCTGTCAAACTCAATTTTCCAAATTTGACGTGATCACAATGCTTTCTATTACCAGCAGGAAAGAAATAAAAAAAAGTTTTAATACGTGTATTAATGGTTGGGTCTTATTTAGTATGGTTAAACAGTTCGTTTATTTATGTAGATCGATATGCAAAAGCTTTTGTGCCACAAAGATTTCAAGGGTATGCAAATTACTCGAAAACCTCCTAAACACCCATTAAGCTACCACGGATTAGAAACTTTATCTCACGTTAAAGCTGCACTATTCATTAAATATCCCCACATTTTCTCTCAATGCATTGTCCCTGCAATATATTCATCCCTACCCTACAGTTCTGTAGTTCGAACTGTAATAACAGAATCTGTTTTAAATACAGTAACACAGACTAAGTTTGCTTTTTAAAACAGAAATGTCGAAACAACAGGTTAAGTCAGAAGTCAATTTTAATCATAAAATAATAATCATAAATCTTCATAATAATAACACAATTTTATTTTTAATTTTTTTTTGGTTCAACGACTGCCAAGGTCATTAGCGCCCTCACAATTTTTTTATTATTCAAAGTATAGCGAATCATTTTCGATGACTGGAGGGTCATCTTTTTCCTTTTGAAGCGAAAAATATCTTAAACTTGGTTTCCAATTCCTCTGTTTTCTTCCCTTTCCAGAGAATTAGAACACTTGTAATCTTGAAAGATCTGTTTTTCCCTCCTGCTGGTGCCAAAAGATGATACTTTCAAAAACATGTGAAACGCTCCTTCTAAATCTATTGCTTTAAGAAATTCCATGACCTGCGATGAATTTCGAGAGGATATGTCAATCGATAGATACCGAATTTTCTAAAAGTTCTCTGGATAAAAGCTTTCCAAGTTCAGCTTCTTCTTCAAGGCACCCTTAAATTTATATTGCCTCCTGAAGAAATCTGTTAGCTTATTTTTGATCAAGTCTTAGATACCTCCAATGATAGCTATCCTAGAAAAAAATCATTCCTGATAAGTTCATCAAGAACATTTCTCTCTGGGCTTCCTCCTCTTCATTTCTGAGCTGTTTTTGGAAAGACAGGTCGTTTTTTCCTGTAATATCTACACCAAGTTGTTCACCGGAAATTCCGGAAACCGGAATTTCTCACTAACTTTCCTCTCTCCTAAGCAAGTGAAAAAAGAGGAAGCTTAGTATTTATACTGAGCACATAACGCAGTATTCTACAGCAAGCTACAAGAGCGTCGAGAGATATTGATTTCTGTCGCTTTGCCTCTCATATATATTTTAAGTTTTTTCTTTTTTTTTATGTAAACAATTTGTCAAACATTGTAATTTGCCATGAATTTACTTTATCAAAACGTTTTACCGAAAACACCCACCCACCCATCCATCCAAACCCAACAGCCATCACATTTTACCGATAAAAAGTTGTTACTAACTGGCGGAAAGCAAAGATGGATGAAGGTATTATGTTTTTATAAAGAAAGTTTTGTTTATATTATTTAATAAAAAAAAACTTACAGACTTTCACTCATCCGAGTTGAGATATTTTCTCATGAATAAAGAAAAAAAAACTAGACGGCACTTTTTCACACTAGAATATTTCCATAAACATATTGTCGGCTGAAGGAATTTACCACATCAGAAGAACGTTAGTGGTGGTTCGTTGCTATGCAACTATAAGAAGCCTAAATGTGTTTTTTTGTTATCTTTTACTGATTCATGAAACTCACACCTCTCTCTCAATGTCTCTACTAACAACTAGTTTCTGTTGTGGGGGGGGAAGGAATCAATTTTTTTGACCATTAGTTTGAATTTTTTATCTCAAGGAATCTTAGTTCATCTTTTTACTTCTTTTTCTTATGGCGCGCTTAAGATGAATTCCGTCATCATTACTTTTGCCATTTTTTTCTTTATAACATAATGAGAGCTCTGATGTAAATTATTTTTCTATACAAATTGCAGTCAATAAGAATTAAAAGTTGAACCTGATTAATACAAAAACCCAATTTTTTCTAGTCAAATGTTTCAAAAAGTGATTGGAGTATCATTAGTGTGCGGAACTTAGAGAGAACTTCGTTTAGAGCCATTTTCCAAAGAATCATGAAAAAAATGGAACGAAAAAGGAACATGCCGCATTGTCGCCGTTACTGGTTGATAGATTTTGACCATAACGTTATTGTCAGATGGAGCGATGATGATACATAAAGGGAAATGAAAACACCCACTTAAATTATCCCATACTGCAATTCGGCTCTCCCAGCTCTTATTGATGAATTGTTCTTCAACATGGAATTTTTGCTTAAAATTTAGCCCCTGATTCTCTCCAAGTTGCGGACCGTAATGCGACATACTAGGAGGAACCCTTAAACACTCAGCTCCCACGAAGAAAGAAAAATCACTTTTTCAGAGAAATGTTCCAAGTAAAAGTGATACGTTTCTACCAATGTATCAAGCATTCGTCAAGTTTAAAGATACTCGTTTTAGCTGTTTTCGAGACAATTCCAAAAGCACAAAATTCTATTCTATAAAATCACATTTCCGGAAAACCGAAATTGGTAAATGTGTATACATATTATGTAGGTGGTAAGTGGTACTTTAGAGGAAAGCATAATGCTTTCTCCAGATCGCGCCAAAAATCAATTTTCCCGGGAAATTATCTCCAACAAAAGTAATAGGTATTTATTTTTGGAGTTATGTACTTAGCAACAGCCATAATATGAGACGAGGGCAAGTAAGTATTATAATATATTGTTATTATTGTCGTTGCAGTGTTGTATTGTGGTGGAATTTATGGGATTATGGTTTTATAGTTTAATACTGTTAGATATGATAAAGTGGCGCAGTTCTATGTGGATTTGTTCAGAATGGTGGGCGAATATCGTGACTAAATTGGTTGGCATTGGGCATTTCGAAGCGATAATTGCATTCCATAACTGTTGTCTTTCTTTAAATTTATAGCAGGCTAGTATTATGCGATTAGCATGTAGTAGATGATCCAAAACTCATGAGCAACTCGGATCTGTATTAATTCCTTTTCTAGTTAGTTGGAAGGGAGAATAACTGTGGTTGAATCTCAAGCCTATGTAGTGGAAGAACGAAATGAAAAATAATAGTTTTTAAAAATAATTGAGAATATTTTATAATGTGAATTTAAGTTCAAAAAGAATGTATTTTACTGTCAGGTACTATAAATTTGGATCATTAAACAAAGGCACAAAATCCCGTTAGGGTAACTCCTTTGTATAAGAGAATTCCCCCGCGAGAGAGAGAGCAATTCCAAAGAAGGGAGTCTAATATTAGCTTTAAAAGAGTAAAGAGTACACAGTCTTAACTCAGCCTTCATACCAGACAGTCGTAATTCTACTTCCAAAGCTAGAACACTTCAGGAATCGCCCTCTTCAAATCAGTGCCAGGTATAAGTTAAAAAAAAGAGCTTAGCATTTAATCTAGATTAATTAATTGATTTATACTTAATCGCTGTGATATTATAAAGCTATTTAAATTCAGTTAGAAAATATATTTATTTTATAATCAGTGGTGCTTTCTTGATTATATTCTTATATTCTATCTCAAACAAACACAAGCCCTTTTCGCTAAAACGCTCACGCCACAAGCTACCTACACACATCCACACCATAACATTACATTGGTGCCAGCTGTTTGGGATATTTTCAACCAGAATCCACAAATTAAAAGTACGTACAATTTTCAATTTCATAATTAAACAAATTATCCATCAGATAATTTGATTGTTTTTAAATTATTTTCTCAGCGGAAATATCTTAAATATTTCCCATAATTGAATTTTCTATTGAATTTCATTTTTAAATTTTTGTATTTGCACTATCCCTTGTGAATTTGTATTTCCAAAATGTATAAAATTAACGGACAAAACATGAAAATCGACGCTGCTGTAGAATATTTGCTTGCTCAGCAACAATTAGCAAATCCTTCCACCCCCAGCAATCAACCAGCTGGTTCCTTGAGAAACTTGCAATTAATTAATAGCTTACCCACTTTCGATTGCGAAAATTCAGCCAAAGTGTCCGATTTCCTAGACCAAATTAGCCATTGTGCTAGTCTTTCTGGCTGGGACGACCTGCTAAATTAGAAATATTAGCTCTTAGACTCTCAGGGTCTGCAAAAATATTTTACGACACCCAGAAAACGGAATTACAACGCCAGGGTACAAATATAACGTATCCTCTAATTTCTGAGCGACTTCTAGCCCGATTTCGTAAGGAGAAAACACCCCTAGTCCTCTGTTTTCGCTGTTACTTCCAATCCTCGTACACCCCAACCTCCTTGTCGTTTCTGTGGACAAATGCATTTCCACAGAGAATGCCCGCATCGTAATAAAAGTCAAAAGCCACAATTAAAACCAACTAGAGTTTTTAATGTAATAAAGAACAGACCTTGTCACCATTGTTCCGGTCCACATTTTGACGTGGACTGCACCAGCAAATTCAGACCAAAACCTCGTACTAACTTTGGCAAAATGCCTAATAATTTTAATATTCCAAAAAATTTCAATCGCAGGGTATATAGTAATAATCGCTATAATAATTTTTTTTTTTTTTTTTTTTTTTTTAAGGGGTGAAATGCGTTTACGCACGCAGAGACCCTGCAGTGCCGGACTCCCAAATCGGACTACCGGCTAAAACACCCCCCTGCTGCTAGGCCTAGCCTGGATTCACTGGTAACCAGTACTACATCAGAACTAGGCCTCTGTCTTTACCGATTGGTATCTCCCTCGATATTACCTCACTTGGCAGTCATCCAGGTCCTATTTCTTCGCTGAAGAATGTCCCTGGCGTACCTAACTACAGACTGCCAGTTGGCCAGCATCGCCTCGACTATGGTATCTGGGGACTGTCGCCCAATCACCGCCTCGAGATCACCTCTCAGCCGTTCCCATCGACCGCAGGAGAAAAATGTGTGTGAAGCATCGTCTTTACTGCCGGGGCAGTAAAGGCATACCTCATCCTCTACCTTTCCCATCTTTTTCAGGTACGCCCTGAAATAGCCATGCCCGCTCAGGAGTTGGGTGTCGTAAAAGTCCACTTCCCCATGTGGCCTCTTCGTCCATGACTATAATAATAGTCGACTGGCTATAATAATAGTAGTCAATATTATACTAACAATAATAATCCTCGAGTTAATTCAAATAATTCACGATTTAACTCTTATTCAGATAGACACCAGTATAGTCATAATAATAATAATAATAATGGTAACGAAACTAGTAATAACCTCCAAAATAGGCCCACTTGCCAATATTGTTCAAAATTTGGACATACGGCTCGTAATTGTTTCCAAATACAGCCCAAAACGAGTTAGCCCTCAGTCGCTTTCTCGAAAACCTGATATTAAGACCATGGCAATCATACTTGCTTCCATCAGTCCTGTCTAACTAGGTAATACCTAACTATGGCATCACGTCCCTTCATTTGCATGCGGACAATGTCAGAATTTCAAATTTTTCTGGCGAATCTATACTTTCGCAATTAAAAGGCAATTTCCAATTAATACTTGTAGAAATTTTCTTACAGGGCAATCATTAATTATTCAACATTCAATTTTCAACTAGTACTCAAACGCACCAATTTAGTACTAATCGCTAAGTTCACTAAAATCCCTAGTAACTAGCCACAAAATTTCTGTGCCACCTCGCGCACACAATACATAACACTTGAAATAAATACTTGACATAATCTCTTGAAATAATTCTCAATATATCACACTTCTTAACTTTACATACTACACCACATGTAAATGTTATATGTAAGAATTTTGTCTTCAGAACAAAAATGTCTAAAGTGTATTGATATAATTTTTTTTACTTTAGTTGTTGCAATAATCGACATATTATTTTTGTTTCAGCACAGAAAACTCTCCTGCCACGATTTATAAAATTATTCAGCCTTTAATATTTGTAATTATTGCATTGTATATTTTAAATAATAATTGTAATTTATTTTATGTTGCAGAAATCAAGATGACCACGTGAATTTGTTTAATATTTTATATGATATTAATATTTTTTTTTTATTGTATTTACCTAATTAATTTATTTTTTTTCAGTTCGCCTTAAAAGGAAATTAAATAATTTGTATTATTCTTGTACTTATCTGTCATTTGTATTTTAATGTTATATTTTTATAATACTTAATTGTTTTCTTGTATTGTTCAAGGTTATATTCAACTCATCTAGAAAACGCAAAACAGTTGAAAGAACTCATAGCTATAGAAACGGCCGAAATACTTGCACATACCCCTCAAGCTAGCTATTTCATCTTTACCTCTTAGCTTAATAATTTTTATACTATTTGTTGAAATTATTGCATACATATCCAGAATATTTTTATGCTGTAACAACTTATATATTTTAAATCTCTCTTTTGCAGATCAAGCCTCTTCGTCGTCTGCACCATTGCATTTGCATGAATGTTACTGCATGCGCATGAATTTAATTGCATGAAAATTGCATATTAATTATAATTGCATGTTACTTATAAATATTTAAAATTATCTATCATTCATTAAGTGTAATTTAATATTCTGTTGAATACTATCATTTTCAGATACACAAGATTTTACCAAAGGAATTGACACTAAACTTCGGATTCCTCATGATCCTATAATCCTTCCGCATCCCGCTCGCTTATTAAATATATATATTTTTTTTTTTGTGTATTTTGTGTATTTATTTATTTGTTAATAGTTTTTGAAATACTTTTATTTTTATTTTTGTATTTATTTTTGAGGTTTTTTTTGTCCATATAGAGTTAATTCAAGAAAGTACATACACACCTACAGTACCGACTTGTCTACATTGATCACCTTATCTACCCTTGCCAGTCACATCTTCATCAGCAACACTCTCACTCGCCAAGCAGTGTTCGCTGTTCGCCTATCAGCCTACCACCACAGCAACGTTCACCCACTCACGCAGTGTTCGCTCGAGTAGAATACATTCAAACACCACAGCAACGCTCACACCTTCAAGCAGCGTTTGCTCCAGAAGAAGATGACTGCACCCTACAACACACGGCCACCTTGCAGAGGTTACACACACGCCTCTCGATAACTTCCAAGCCTCTACAACTCCAGATTATCTCCCAAATTTTTCGTGCCGAAAAATTTCTCCAGGAGGGGGGATAATGTAGTGGAAGAACGAAATGAAAAATAATAGTTTTTAAAAATAATTTAGAATATTTTATAATGTGAATTTAACTTTAAAAAGAATGTATTTTACTGTCAGGTACTGTAAATTTGGATCATTAAACAAAGGCACAAAATCCCGTTAGGGTAACTCCTTTGTATAAGAGAATTCCCCCGCGAGAGAGTCTAATATTAGCTTTAAAAGAGTAAAGAGTACACAGTCTTAACTCAGCCTTTAAACCATACAGTCGTATTCTGCTTCAAAAGCCAGAACACTTCAGGAATTGCTCTCTAAATATCTGTGCCAGTTTCACAGTAAATTAAATAAGTTTATAATATCAAATAACTTGTAGTTATTATTTGGAAGATTATATTTAATTCACTCTACCAGTGTGTTCTTAATTATTCTTAATAATTCTATCTCTTAACCGTATATACAAACAAGCCCTTTTCGCTAAAACGCTCACGCCATAAGCTACCTACACACATCAACACCACCAATCACATTACACCTACTTAGGGCGCTGTAAAAATATCTATTTTCTTTGTAATTGTGGTACCATGGCTTTTTGGGTACGGTAGTGTAAAATGTGCCTTCATTACCTGTAGTGTTTTTATAGGATTTTGTAATTCTAAATAAAGAATTTTTTTGTGTGAAATTTTTTATATCGGAAGGAAGGATACACTGGGGCTATTAAGCTGAATTGCTTCTTTGACAAGGCAGTCGGCCATTTCATTGGCCGTCAATCCTCTAATCCAGATTAAATGTACAAAATCTACACTAGTGTTAAGGATGTTGGTCAATAAACTGACCGTTCTAAAAATTATAGATGAAGCATTGCTGTTACGTTGTTTGAGTTTATGCTACACGCTTTTGCTTTCAGATAATATTACTATTGAACTTTTATCCAAAAAGTAACTAGTTCAAGGCAACTATGGTATCTGTGTGTGTAGATAGTTTGTAGAGTTTGAACAAAATCGTTGGAGCC
The DNA here is from genome assembly GCA_011037195.1 of Triatoma infestans. Lineage (NCBI taxonomy): Eukaryota > Metazoa > Arthropoda > Insecta > Hemiptera > Reduviidae > Triatoma > Triatoma infestans. The sequence continues at coordinate 12,613 of JAAEAF010003675.1, read as the reverse complement.
GGTTTCAAAAAAAAAACGAAATAAACAAAAAAAATTCCAGATAAAGGATTTTTCCCGAAATCTTAGTTTCACACACACACACACACACACACACACACACACACACACACGGATGCGGAACCAAACCATTCGCCAAAACATGTATTTCCGGTGAAAACTCAAGTTCGAAAATTTGGCACAATCTCAATACTTCCGGAGTTAAGTGAAATAAAAGAAAGTAAAATTAGGATTACTTTATTAATTGCATTAATATTTCATTTGGACGGTGTTTTACTATTAGAATATTGATGAATTTAATAAGGGATTTTCTCATAGACTAATACTGAATAATTTAATCAGGATTAGACTTTAATTTATCTGGAGGGATATAAGAACCAAATTGTAAGCTTGACTTTACCTGCAGTCTGTTCACGCTATCTATGTCCATATTATTAATCTATTTATAGAATATTTATGTGCATCTGCAAATCTAGGATAAACTAAATTAAATTAATTTTCATTAAATGAAATAAATCTAGTGTGAAACGCATTACACTAATGAATGATATTTAATCAAGAAATTTTCTTTAAAATTGCAACGTTACAATGTTTAGTTGGGCTGGTCATAAAAATGGTGTTGAGGATATAACTTGTATACCTGAGCGGCCTTAGACAGCTTGCGCAAATTTAAATTTGAACTAACTAGAGATCACCAATACCCCTTCAAAATCATTTTCAGAAAAATGTTTCAAATAAAAGTGATACGTTTCTTTCTATCCAGTAAGTATTTCAAGTTTAAAGAAAATCGTTGTTACCGTTTTCGAGAAAATTCCAAAAAACTCAAGAATCTATTTCTGTAAAGACGCACTTCTGGTTAACCAATTTTCTTCAAATTTGGAATTCTATCAATGCTTCTAATTTGTATTAATATTATGTAGATGGCAAAACCATATATTTTACTGAAGTGGTACTATAGAGGAAAGTATAACTCTACTCTTCCCCCGGAACCGGAAAATGTTTCAGATAAAAGTAATAACTATTTATGTGTGTAGATAGTATAAGAAGTTTAAAGAAAATCGTTGGAGCTGTTTTGGAGAAAATCACGAAAAACTGAAACTACATTCACTATATTCACTATGGTGCGGCTGAGGGATTTCGCCTGGAATTTTCATATCAGATGCGGATGGTAGTACTTCAGCGGAATAACAAGTTAAACTTCCTGGGACTTTTCATTATAATATATAATTTTTGTTATAAATTATAAGCCAAAATAAACTTTATATGTGTAGGTAATATTTCATGTTTGGATGGGAATGTTTTCTAGTTAATCTTAAAAAACTGGAAAATCTAATCAGTAAAATGTTACTTCAGGTTGAGGATTTTTCACAGATAATTCCTGTGGATCCCATGGTGACACCCAAACGGGATGCCAAGTTTGAGTTTTTTCTTAGATTTTCTATTTTTGCGCTATACTGTTCATAATCACTATTACACACATACACATATAGAGCGTTTTCTAAAAATCACTTTTTTGGACTCAGAGGACAGGTGTATTTCCGGTGATAATTCGATATAGAAAATTTAAGGAATATAAGAAGATTTAAAACACTAGCAGCAGTTAGAGAATAAAAATGACGTGGCGTTTTTGGCTCGCTTGAATAATAAGTGCAGCAGTCAACATGTTTTAAAAAGTTTTATTTTAGGAAATTATAATGGCACTACAGTGGCATAAGTCATTAATACATTCTAAGGATCAATAAAATTAAATAAAACAGATAGAGAAACTCTACCCGTTGGTAGCACCATTAATCAAACATGTCAATCACTGTCACTAGCACGGCCGTAGAGGATACTATGAGGCTAATGGAGTTTAAGGAAGGATATAGGAAGGGTAAAGGATAAAAGACGACCATCAATAGAGTTCGAGTATGGCAGCGATGAGACACTGTGGAATTACTTACTTCCATAGCGTTTGTTTATTTCTCTGGTTAGGAGGAATATTCAGGTCATAGAGTCAGGTTTGGAAACGTAAGAGGAAAGCATTGACTATTATACAGGAGGATTTTGGATTATAATAGATTGGATACGATTGAGATTGGAACGCTTGGCTTAAACCTAAATCCCATACGTCAACTAGGTTATTAAGTCATATGCTAAAATAGGTTAGATGGATGATAATATTTAGCATTTCTCAACCAATTAAACTTTTTTCCAACGAAATTAAACTTTTCTTCGGGAAAGATACTTATTTTTCCGTAGAGAGAAGTGGATTAGCCACTTCATCTAAGATCTTTGCGTTCCTATGGGAATTCCAAGCAAACAACACTAACTATACTTACACTGGCACCTTCAAACGATCCAGATCAAACGATTATTCTTTAAACTCGGATTTTTACCCATTTAATACCCCCTGAACATTAAATAGGCGAATGCAAAATATTCTTTCTTTTTATATGATGATCATATACTATGTTGATTATGATCATATGCTGAATAAAAGCTTGGCCACGATTATATGGATTCAGTCTGTCCTAAACTCCTCATGATAATAACCATTATAGGTTAATATGCCCTCTTGGTTGTTCAGATAATTATTTACTAGTTAATTGTAACATTGAGAAGATACGAGTGTTGGCTCAGATACGCCTGGCCTCGAAAAAGTATGCTCGAATCATTGTGAAAGCTGAAAGATATACATTTTTTCCAGATAAATTATGTAAATTATGTACTACCCAGCAATTCGATGATTTAAATCACTTTCTATTCGAATGCCCCACTCTTTCTTCTTATGGATTTCAATTTTTATATAAATATAGTAAGTGTAATAATTCGTATCAAGATTTAATTGAAGAGATTTTAAATGTCAATAATTTGGAAAAGATTAATGATATCTTTCTTTTAATCATTAAAAGCTTAAAAATGAGATCCAATTATTATGAATTCCTTATTCTTTATGTTCTTATTTTTATATTTCATAAATTTTTATTTAATAATAATGATAATAATAAAGGAGCCACAAGTGTCAACCTACAAACCGAGGCAGGTACACAATGATTACATAGTAGAGAGAGCCAATACTATTGAACCAATTTTTGACTTTTAACGGCTCGGATTTCTCAAAACTATCTACAAACAATTTTGCTCCGAAAAATCTTAGAATGAAAGTGATAGGTTTATTTTTTTTTATTTTTTTTATTTAAGGCGCGTCAACATCTATAGTCATTGGCGCCCGGAACCTTCTCAGTGCAGTGCCAGCCTCCGGACAGTGTTCTCTCGTTACAGACAACACTGTCCATCACCGGACAAGTGAGCTCCTAGAAAGAAAAAATATTCTAGGAGCTAAATAGGGAGCTCCTAGAAAGAAAAAAATCTAAGGGTACACAGCTGGACTAGAACCCGGGTCCTCCGCGTGGAAGTCCAGTGCGCCACCCCACTTAGCTATTCCCTTCCCTGATAGGTCTATAGCTGGGCAGTTAAATCAAGTCTTTCAGTTTAGTACAATTGTTTTAGTCGTTTGCGAGGGAAAATTCCAAAAACTCAATGAAACCGATTCTCTAAAATTGCACTTCCCATTCACCGATTTTCTTCAAATTTGGGATTCTAACAACGCTTCCAAGCTGGAGTGGTGTTTTACAGGATAGCTAAACGCTAATGTTCTCCTAGAATCGCCTAAAAAATTCCCGAGATAATGTTTCAAATAAAAGTGTAGTTTACGAAGTTCAAGGAAAATCGCGTAAATCTGTAAAAAATCAAAGTTCAGTAAAGTTGCACTTTCGGTTGATGGATTGTGACTGAAATCTTCTGATACGATGGTGGTATTCAAACGAAATATTAAGTTTGAGCTTTCTACGTCACACACACACACACACACACACACAGACCATTCTATAAAAATAATTTTTTTTCCTGACCTCAAAGTGACCTCAAAACATGGATTCCGGAAAAAATTTCTCTTATTAGGCGTAAAAGAAAGTAAAAAAAACTAAATTAACATTGCCACGGAAAAATTAGATGAAAAATGCAAGAAGAAATGTCATCCTACGGAGCATTGCCGTATCTGCAATATCCGTAATATGCGGACTCGCATATTCCCTGGTAATACACCCACCCCATACTATCCTCCATTTAAGCTAGTTTTATACAAATATTTAACGACCATTATATCTACCCACTTTAACTACCCTAGCTATTCGCTTACATAACGATTACCTAATTTCAGTGGCATTTCTTTATATTATAAATAGGTTGTTCTACTATAAAAAATATTGTGATGATTTGAAATTTTTGAAATTTGAGTTTTCAACCGGAAATATGTTTTGAGCTCCCTGCTGAGTCTGGAGTATATGTACTGAGTCTGGAGTATATGATTTTAGCCAATGAACTTTGTGTGTGTGTTTTCTCTGAACTTAACAAACTACTCACATGAAAACCTATTACTTTTATTTGAAACATTTTTTCATGAAAATTCATTTTGGTAGGCTTCTTCTGCAACAGCTGCAACTTTAAGCTTAAAATTGTGTCGTCAGTATATGTTGCTAACAGTATCTCTTAGTGAATGGACCACTGCTTTTCAGGCTGAGGTTTATGCTTTTCTTTGCTGCATTTTAGAAAAGCAAGAATCTAACCCTAATTTAAAAGGTCTTTTTGGATCTGCTAGGAGAGCTGCATTGAAAGCGCTTCGTTCATGTGCCTTCGTTTCCAGGTTGAAGACTGGAAGAGCGTTCTTCCTTTAAGGATGTGCCAAGTCATATAGGAATCTTTGGAACTGACGAGGTACATAGATTTGCCAAATTAGCTAGTTGGTGTATGTTAAGGCACAAGTCTGTCCGGACAGCTTATTAGTATCATCCCTCTGGATGAGCTCAATGGGTTGTCGGCAGTTCTAAGATGTTCATTGGGGGCCCGGACAAGGCTATGAACCACAGATGTTGCTTAGATTTTCTCGGACTCATCTTAACACATAAACTGAATATTAAGTTATCTTGAAAATGAACTGGCTCCCTGGTCGAAAGCTCGATACTGTATAATGAAGCGTTTTATACATATATATCAGAAATTTTTGTCATTTAATTTTTAACCATCATATTTTGTGAAAGTTTTTAAGTACAATAAACAAAACAAAGTTATATCTAAATATTAATTTGAACTTTCTGTAATTTTCTGTGTTTGAGTTATCCTGAACAAACAAACACACACACAGACCCATTTGTAAAAACCAATTTCAGACTCAGGGGACCTCAAAACGTGTATTTCCGGTGAAAACTCGTTTTCGAAAATTTGACACGATTACAATACTTCCTTTATCAGCAGTTAGAGAAAATAAAAACAGAATAAAGTCCAAAAAAAAAAAAAAAATGAAAATTTAAAGGAAAACAACAGAAACAAGGAGAAGAATTTTCCGTCTTTTTCTTTATAAATAATAAAGTTTCTTTCTTTTTGTTGATTAAAAAAAAAAAAAATAAACAGAATCACGTTCTTTTAATGGAATTATAAATATACGTATTAGCCGGGGAAATCTATTTATTTCACAGAGTTTTAATTCTTAAAGTAGATTAAATTGTTTTTATTAAAAGGGATTTCTTTGTGATAAAACTTTCAACATCATCTGACATATTGTGATGGCCGTTTTAATTATATTTATCTTTAAACCTGCAAAGAATCTAACAGTAATCAAATTGCTTCGAATTAATATCTTTAATCAGAATTAATAAGTGATAAATTTATTTTAAATGTGACAATTATAACAATAATTATTAGTGACGATCTGTATTCCAGTAACAACAACTTGTATACGCTACAATTTTGACACTTGGAAATTATTTATTTTTTATTTCCATTTAGAAATTGTCTGAATTTGCAAACATTACTAAAAATTGATTTATCATTTAAAAAGATCAAGTGATTAAGTGTTAAAATTTCTTGAACATCGGCAACTGAAGTAAGTGCAGCCGAAAACATACGAAATTCATCGAGCACATAAAGGTTCACAATTCTCCATAGTGCTGGGGAGGTTACACACACTAAGTACTTAGAAAAAACAAAAATGCAATGTTTGTAATTGCTTTTTGTTTTTGAGATATTCTGTTAACACACACACACACACACATACACATACAGACCACTCCTAAAAACATTATTTTGCTATTCAGGACGCCTAAACATGCATATCTGGTGAAAACTCCATTCTTACTTTTCGCAATAGTTACTTTTACAATGAGTAAGAGACAAGCAATACGGTGTGAGACATTTATACCACTTTCTCTGGCTGCAATTGTGATTGACAGCTTTTCTTTAAATTTGGAATTTGTAAATAACATATAAGTTACACTTGATAATTGGTGGTCATGGTGGGGGTACAAGTTGCTGCATTTCAGCAAACAGCAGGTAATGAATGAGAGACTAAGTCTGAAGATTGGAGACGATATGATGTGTTGATGTTAGTTAGACCAGGAGACCGCCAACCGCAGGGAGACAACATCTCTGAAAAGTCCGCTACCCCTCTTAACTCAACTTTGCACAGCTTTCATGGTGTTGTTATGTTATTGGTGATGTTGTGTTGTTGTAGTAGTAGTAGCGTGTAGCACGAGAGGTTTTGTAAAGGTCTTGTGTGCATGTTTGAGATAGAGATTTAGAACCACTTTTAAATAAATAATTTAAGTATATATTAAATTAGTAAATTTACAAGATAATTATAATTGTGATTCTCGAATTAACTAATAAATGCACTGAATAAAATATTTAGTAGCTACATTGTTTACACTTAAACTGGCACTGATGTTCCCTCTGTGAATAATACTGGAAGAATGTCTAATTCAGGCTTGTCTGGTTGAGTGCAGAATTTAGACTCTCTTGAAAGAATGCCTTCTATTGATAGAATGTCTTCTGTCACGGTGGTCTTCTACCTGAATAGTCCCTTTTGCCAGCGAATGTTAGAATATTTTTCAAATAATGATTTTCTTCAAATTATATTTGTAGATATAATTTCTGGCATCCACTACAGTGTGAAACACTCACACAGACTTTCTCTTACTGCTATTTACATTAGTTATAATCAATTGACTAATTCTGTTCTAACATAAAATTAAAAATTAAAATTCTGTTCTAACATAAAGGGAAGGGATTAGCACAAGGGTAGCGCTCTGACTGGCAATTCGTTCGAATCCAGCAATTGAATTTTGTGTAGTTTATTTCTCTAACTCGCATAAAACCCACTACAATACGATTTAACTAGACTGGATCTAAATTGAGAAGTGGAAGCCGATGGATACGCCACTGACCCGAAATCTTCTTATGTGAAGGTTGGCACTTGAGGATGTGGATTGTCCAAAGCCACTTATTTATTCATTACATTTACCTTAGTATATGCCTGAATATAATACATTTATATATATAATATATCTATATCTAAGTTCTAAAATTCATGATAAATAAACCATGGAATATAGTAGGGTCTATATCCTCTCGTAGGGAAGTTTAATCTTCTGTGCAAGTATTGAGTTGGAAATGGCACTTCTGGGAGGCTGATGATGATGATGAAGACAAGTATTGAGGAAACTAATTTCTACCACCTGGAAACTGGTTAGACTAGCAATGAGCTACTCACTGGAATAGAATGAGCATTCTGCAGGACAATTCAACCGTCCTAGTTGATTATATTCTGTTATATCTGTCTGTCTCACTCTCTCACTGTCTAGCTAAAAGCTTTTCAACGCTCTACTATACTGTATACCTACTAGATGTTAGCTGGAATAGCTAATCATTGCAATGGTTTAATACAAAACATAAATAATGAATGTAAACAACCTGTTTCCTTAGTTTATAATACATCCGTCCAACTTTCTTTAGTTATTTATCCAGTTTTATTAAAATAACCTGCCTTATCAGATAACTTATCTTTTGATATCTAATGGGAATTATACCCATTCATTCTAAATGAGAATTTTGATAAAGTATAATCTGTTTAAACTGGCAGTGATATTTGATGGACTAATTGTTCGCATTGTCAAAAATCTGGTGTGAAACATTCACAGACTTTCCTTTGCTGCTGTCACTACAATTAGGCATGAAATGGCAAAATTTTCTCTACACTTCAAATTTTACTCAATTGTGCAAATATAGAGATAGTGAGCGATAAATAACCAAACCCAGGCAGGTAGAAGAAGTATGGTTGTATATTTGTTTATAGCCCAGTAGACAATATGGTCTAGCTGGGAGAACCTAAACTAAAACAAACAAACAAACAAAAAATTATATCTGAAGGGCAGCCCCCCTAAAATCGTCTATACATAATCACCAGGTTGAAAGAGACTGGTTGGTACTTCTATCGAGGAAAAATCGCAGTTTTGGTTAACTGATTTTCTTCAACTCGGGATTACAGCAACCCTTTATTAATTCTTATTATTAATATTAAGTAGATGTTACGATCCTATACAGATATAGCAATTTAGAGATAAGCTTGACTTCCCCTTTCCGCAAAAAGTATTTTCCCGGGGAAATGCTTCAGATAAAAGTTGTAGTACTTTTCGAGAAAATCGCAAAAGCCAGAAAAAAAAATCGATCCCTTCAGTAAAGTGGTTCAGGTCCTCTGATAGAACTTGAACAAAATATCAAGTTTAAACTTTCTACGATTTGATCTTGTCGTTTCCGCGGCCATTTTCATGAAAAGCATTTGAGTTTCCGGGTTGAGATCGCATCAGTAGTTTGTTAAAAAAACGACGTTTCGTACATGTGCAAAGAGCCTCTTAGCGTCGATACTCGAAAGATCACGGTCGTTACTTCAGCCCGTAACGATTCTGAGGAGGCTCATTGCAACAGGGGCGAAACGTCGGTTTTTTTAGCAAACCACTGACGCGCTCTCAACCCGGAAACCCTAACGTTTTTCTGCGATTTTCCATTTTGGATTTATGCTGACCAGACACACAAACGCAGACAATTTTTTAAAAACTATTGTTACATAACTAGAGAACCTCAAAATGTGTAGGGTAATTCCGGGTGAGTCGCCGAATCCGATATAGTTGCTGCACCCTCCGGAGTTTTCTAGTTATCGCTAGGCTGCAGTGAATTAGTGTAATACGTACATAAATTCAAGTTTTGTGATTACCAACTGTATTTTAGAGTTATGTGCAGTGGCGGCTCCTGACTTGGATATGTGGGGGTTCAACATTTTTTTTTTAAATTATCTGTTTTTGTAATTAGTATTAATGATTAAGTTGGGACGCGGGGGACCGGCATTTTTAATCCTAATTCTATCTTCGTAAGTTAAATTATCCGAATTTTTAATTAAATATTCAACACTATTAATTGCTACAGATATGATAAATGACATGATAAATTGAAAACAGAAGGAATGAAAAAATGTTTAAAACTTTATCTAATGTAAAAATAATATTTAGAAATATAATAATATAAATATAGAAAAATATATAAAATATAATTACTTAAAAAAATAAACCAATTCGAATCCAAAAGCTTGATAAAAATATAAAAATTCACACTTTGGCAGAGGCCACATCGCACAAAAAAATAACGAACGGCCGTTACAGTGCAATATCGAATGTGCAACTAACTTCGGATAAGATCGGGTAAGTTCGTTCAACTACAGCTAGCTAGTATTCAACATTCATCGCGCAAGAATCCCCCACTCTTATTTTAAAAAGTAAATAGGAAACCCACGTTTCTACACTAACACAAAGAAATGTTTTTATATATACATATATATATATATTAAATTCTCCAGCGCGATACCGAATTGTGAACCCCCTGGTTCCTACACTTTATACATCTTCTGATATGTGCACGCAGTATACCTACAATCGTACAAAAATGCACAATACATTAAACAACACATTAGAGTGAGCTCCTATACTGATATACGTTCCTATTCGTTTATGTTCGATTCTCCTCGGATAATTATTTTTTTCACATCGTTCATTCTCATTCATTTACATGGATTTGATTGAAACTATATCAGGATTCAATTTTTATAAGCTATATGCATTCAATTTTTGGTGTGACCAATGTTTGAAAGTAATATAAATAAAAATGAAAAATATTTTTTGAAATTGAAATAAATACGAAATAAAAATAAGAGAAAGTAATAAACATATGATAATTTGTTACTTTTAATTTTTTATTTTTTTTTCAAATAGCTGGGGGGTTCAGTCGCCCAATCGCGAATACCAGTAGCCGCCACTGCTTAGACATATACAATGATATGAAAATTAAGTATGTTTTTATTAAAAAAAAAAATATTGAAATTCATACAATTTTATTATTTGCTATAATTATTTATAGTTACTGTACAATTATTGGAGACTAAAAATTAAAATGACTTTGGTTGTTTTCAGTTTTATTATTACAAATAATGATACTAATAGATTCACTGATTGTACATTTTCCTTGCACTTGTTGGTGCTGCCCCTGGACGGATTATTTAATGAAGTATAGATAGGTTACCTTACGAAAGGTTATATTAGTTTAAAGTATTTTAAGCATTTTTTAAGGTAAATACTTAATTATTTTTTTTTTTTTGAATAGTTAATTTAAAAATATTGAAATATATATTAAACTTAAATTATAGGAAAGAACTTTTACATTACTATCATCAAAGATATTTTCCGCTTCTTTTGGTGGTCATCAGCCGGTTTCGGGCGTTCGCCTATCATCAGGATGTTTTTGTCAAAACAGTGTGATAACATAGACTTGCAGAGAGCAAATTCAATTAATATACTCAACTATTATTGATTACCATTTATACGAACATTGACTAAATGAAGATGGCACTGCATAATTACTTTATTTCATTAGTGAATTGTTTACTTCACTAGTAAGATAAAGTACTACTTTAACCACTGCTTTATTTTTTAATAAAATTTACATTATTAAACGGTTGTAGAAAAAATATTATAATATACATATACAGGGTGTCCCATTTAAACGGGCCACTTTTGAAATTACTCTTAAACGAAGCAAGATATCAAAAAAGTGAACATAACGTTTGTTGAAGTATTTTCGCTATAGTTTATGATGGTGTTAATGTTTTTTGATTTTATTGCCGCCTTACATCTTAAATCGGTGGTTGAAAGTGGCCATTTCCTTTTGACTCCCACTTTTTACTATTATTTTGAAAACTATTAAAAAAAAAAAAAAATGAACAAAAATGTCGTTAATTTCACTTCAATATTTCAAACCGTTGCCGAGATATTCAATCATAAAGATTCAATTTTCGTCGTTATTTTTCCTATTTCTTTGTTTCATAAACTAAAATTAAAAGCGGATTTTCTAATTCAATTCTAATAAATAAGAGAGTTCAAATGCTGACAACACTTGAAACCTATTTTAAAACCATTAGGGACTTAAAAAGGCCAGACATCACTAGGGACCATCATGCAAGACATTAAAACAATATTCCAGTTTTTTTACAAAAATCTATAAAAAAAATATTTACTATTTATTCAAAATGAACTCCTCGGCTTAAAGGGCACAAGTACAGTCGCTGCCCAACAGATGAATTTGCTAATCGTATCATGTCTGCCGGAATTCCTAAGCAGGTTTGGATTGGTTCCCTGACATAAATTTTTTCTTTGAGATATCCCCAAAGAAAGAATTCAAGAGGACTTAATTCTGGCGATCTGGATGGCCAGCTTACCGGTCCCGCAGCTACTAAACGTTTGTCTGTTAATGTGTGGTGCGGAATGGTTGGAGATGAAACTATTGGCCCATACTTTCCGCAAGAATATGCTAATTTTATTCGCCAAGAGTTATAACAGTTGCTGGAGGATGTGTCATTGAAAGTCAGAACAAGAATGTGGTTGGTTTCAAGAAGATGGTTATCCCGTGCAATATGCCTTAGTGGCGAGGAGAGAAATGAATGATATGTTTAGTAACCACTGGATCGGGAGATTGGGACCGGCAAGCTGGCCTTCCAGATCGTCAGATTTAAGCCCTCTTAGTTTTTTCTTTAGGGTTATCTGAAAGGAAAAAATTCCGAGAAACAACGGCTCCAGAAGCACTTAGTGAAGACTGAATCCAAAACTGCTTAGCAATTCCGGCAGATATTATACGATAAGCAACGTCTATGTGCGGTTAAGCGTGAACTCAGCGTGCGGTTAAGCTGAGTAGTTCATTTTGAATAAATAGGAAATATTTTTTTTTATCGATTTTTGTAAATAAACTGGAATATTATTTTGTCTTAATGATATTTTACCTGATTTCTTCTAAGTTCCTAATGGTTTTAAAATAAGTTTCAACTGTTGTTAGCATTTGAACTCTTCTTATTTATTAGAAATTAATAAGAAAATCCGCTTTTAATCTTAGTTTATGAAACAGAGAAATAGGAAAAAAACAACAAAAATTTAACCTTTATGATTGAATATCTCGGCAACGGTTTGAAATATTGAAGTGAAATTAACGCCATTTTTTTCATTTTTTTAAAATATTTTTCAGTACAGTAGTAAAAAGTGGAGGTCACAGGAAATCGCCACTTTCAACCGCCGATTTAAGGTGTAAGGCGGCAATAAAATCAAAAAACATTAACACCATCATAAACTAGAGCGAAAATACTTCAACAAACGTTATGATCACTTTTTAGATATGTTGCTTCGTTTAAGAGTTATTTCAAATGTGGCCCGTTTAA